>JAIUJO010002778.1:10000-70690 GCA_023846275.1 Vanilla planifolia
TCTTCTTCTTCTTACACTTTTTCTCCTTCTTCAAGTTCTTCTTGTTATTGTCATTGTTATGTTCTTCTTCTTGTTCTTCTTACTCTTGTTCTTCTTCTTAATCATCTTTTTCTACTTCTTTTTCTTTTTCTTATTCATCTTCATCTGCTTCTTCATCTTTTTCTTCTTCTTCTTCTTCTCCTTCTCCTTCTTCCCCTTTCTCCTCATACTCTTGTTCCTCTTCTTATTCTTCTTCTGCATCTATTGTCTCCCTTTCTTCTTTTCTTCTTCTTCTTCTTCTTCTTCATCTTCTTCTCCTCCTATTTCTTCTTCTTCCACTTCTTCTCCTTCATCATCATCATCATCATGATCTTCTTCTTCTTCTTCTTCTTCTTCTTCTTCTTCTTCTTCTTCTTCCTCTTCTTTTTCTTCTTGTTATTCTTTTTTCTTCCTTCTTCTTCTTCTTCATCTTTGTCTTTGTATTCTCAATCTCCTTATTTTTCTTCTTTTTATTCTTTTTATTCTTTTCTTCTTCTTCCTCCTCCAATTCTTCTTCTTTTTCTTCCTCTAATTCTTCTTTTTCTTCTTCTACTTATTCTTGTTCTTCAACTTCTTCTTCTTCTTCTTCTACTCCTCGACCTCCTCCTATTTCTTCTTCTTCTTCTTCTTCTTCCTCTATTACTACTACTACTTTTTTCTTCTTCCTCTTCTTCTTCTTTTCTTCTTCTTCTTATCCTTCATCATCTTCTTCTTCTTTCTTCTTCTTCTTCTTTTTCTTCTTCTATTACTACTACTACTTCTTTTTCTTTTCTTCTTTTTGTCCTAGTTCTTCATTTTCTTCTTCTTCTTCTTCTTCTTAAACGTTTTCTCAATATCGTCATCTTCTTCTTCTTCTTCTTCTTCTCCTTCTGCTTCATCTTTCTTCTTATTCTTCTTATTCTTCTCCTTCTTCTTCTTCTTCATCATCTTCTTCTTCTCTTCTTATTTGCCTTCTTCTTCTATTTGCTCTTCTTCTTCAACTTCTCCTTCTTCCTCTTGTTCTTCTTCTCTTTCTTCTTCATAAACTTCTTGTTCTTCTTCTTTTTCTTGTTTTTCTTGTTGTTCTTCTTTTTCTACTACAACTACTACTTCTTCATCATTTTAACTTCTTCTTAATTTCAACTTCTTCTTTTCTTTCTCCTTCTTCCTTTTCTTCCTCATATTCTAGTTCTTCTTCTGGTTCTTCCTCTTCTTCTTCTTCTTCTTCTTCACTTATTTCTTCTTCTTCTTCTTCTTCTTCTTCTTCTTCTTCTTCTTCTTCTCTCTTCTTTTTTTATTATTCTACTTCTTCTTATTATTATTATTCTTCTTATTCTTTTTGTTCTTCTTCTCCTACTTCTTCTTCTTCTTCTTCAACTACTTTTTAAACTTCTTCATCATCTTCTTCTTCTTCTTCATTTTTTGCTTTTTCTTCTGCTTCTTCTTCTTCTTCTTCTTCTAATTCTTCTTCTTCTTCAACTCCTCCTCCTCTTATTTCTTCTTCTTCCTCTTCTTCCACTTCTTCTAAGTTCTTCTTTTTCTTCTCCTTCGTCTTATCTTCTTCTTTTTATTCTTCTTTTTCTTCTTCCACTTTTTCTTCTTCTTCGTCATGATCTTTTTTCTTCATCTTCTTCTTCTATTTCATCTTCATATCTTTTTCTTCTTCTTATTCTTTCCTTTTCTTTTACTTCATCATCATCATCTTCTTCTTCTTCTTCTTCTTCAGCTTCTTCTTCTCCTCCTTATCCTTCTTCTTCTTTTTCTTCTTCTTTCTATTTCCCCTTCTTCTACTTCTTCTTCTCCTTCATCTTATGTTCTTCTTCTTCGACTTCTTCTTCTTCTTTTCCTTCTCCTTCTTCCTTTTCTTCTATTACCACTACTTCTTCTTCCTCTTCGTCTTCTTCTTCTTCTTATTCTTCCAATCTTATTTCTTCTTCTACTCCTTCTTCTTCTACTTATTATTATTCTTATTCTTCTTCTTCTTTTTCTTATTCTTTTTCTTCTTCTTCTACTTTTTCTTCTACTCTTATTTCATCTTCTTCCACTTCTTCTTCTTCTTGTTCTTCTTCTTCATCTTCTTCTTCTTCTTCTTCTTCATCTTCTCCTCCTCCTCCCCCTATAACTCGTTCTTTATCTTCTTCTACTTCTTCTTGTTCTTCCTCTTTATCTTCTTCTTCTACTTTTTCTTTTTCTTCTTCTTCTTCTCCTTCTTCAACTTCTTCCACTTCTTCTTCTTCTTCTTCTTTTCCACCTCATCCAATTTCTTCTTATTCTTCTTCTTCTTCTTCTTCTTCTTCTTTCTTCTTCTTCTTCTTCTTCTTCTTCTTCTTCTTCTTTTTCTTCTTCTTCTTCTTCTTCTTATTCTTCTTGTTGCTTTTCTAATTCTCCTCCTCCTCTTCCTACTTCTTCTTCTTTTTCTTCTTCTTCTTCTTCTCGTTCTTCTTCTTCTTCTTTTTTTCCTCCTCCTCTTCTTCTTCTTCTACATCTTCTTCCTCTTCTTCTACCTCTCCTTCTTCTTCTTCTTCTTCTTCTTCTTCTTCTTCTTCTTTTTGTTCTTCTCCTTCTCTTTCTTCTTCTTCTTCTTCTTCTTCTTCTTCTTCTTCTTTCTTCTTTCTTCTTCTTCTTCTTCTTCATCTTATCTTCTTCTTCTTCATTTTCTCCTTCTTCTTATGCTTCTTCTTGTTTTCTTCTTCTTCTTTCTTCTTTTTCTTCTTCTTCTTCTTTAACTTCTTCTTCAATTTCTCCTTAAACTACTTCTGCTTCTTCTTTTTTTCTTCTTCTTCATCGTCTACTTTTTCTTCTTCTTTTTCTTTTTCTTCTTCTTCTTCTTCTTCTTCTTCTCTCTTTGGTTCTTCTTCTTATTATTCTTATTATTATTCTTCTACTACTACTATTACTTTTTCTTCTTGTTCTCTTTCTGCTTCTTCTTCTTCTTCGCCTTCTTCTTCTTCTCCCTCTCCATCTTCTTCTTCTTCTTTTTCTACTTCTTCTTCACCATCTTCTTCTTCTCCATCTTCTTCTTCTTCTTCTTCTTCTACTACTATTTCTTCTTCTTCTACTTCTTGGTCTTCTTCTTCTTCTTCTTCTTCTTCTTCTTTCTTCATCTTCTTCTTCATTTGATCTTCTTCTTCTTCTTGATCTTTTTCTTCTTCGTCTTCTTCTTCTTCTTCTCCTCCTTCTTCTTCAGCTTCTTCTCCCCTCCTTCATCTTCTTATTCTTCTACTTCTTTTTCTTCTTCTTTCTCTTTCCCCTTCTACTTTTTCTTCCCTGTCATCTTATGTTCTTCTTCTTCGACTTCTTCTTCTTCTTTTCCTCCTTCATTTTCTTCTATTTCCTCTTCTTCTTCTTCTTGCTCCTCCTTTTCCTCTTCTACGTCTTCTTCTTCTTCCAATCTTATTTCTTCTTCTTCTTCTTATTATTATTATTATTATTTTTCTTCTTCTTCTGCTTCTTCTTCTTCTACTCTTATTTCTTCTTCGTCCATTACTTCTTCTTCATCTTCTTCTTCTTCTTCTTCTTCTTCTCCTCCTTTTTCTTCTTCTTCTCCTCCTCGTCCCCATCATGCTCCTTCTTTATCTTCTTCTACTTCTTCTTCTTCCTCCTCTTTATCTTCTTCTTCTTCTTCTTCTTCTTCTTCTTCTTCTTTTTCTTCTTCTCCTTCTTCGACTTCTTCCACTTCTTCTTCTTCTTTTCCTCCTTGTTCCTCTTCTACTTCTTCTTCTTTTCCTCCTCCAATTTCTTATTATTATTATTATTATTCTTCTTCTTCTACTACTTCTTCTTTCTTCTTCTTCTTCTTCTTCTTATTATTATTATTCTTATTCTTATTTTTGTTTTTTGAATTCTCCTCCTCCTTCGCCTACTTCTTCTTTTTCTTCTTCTACTTCTTCTCGTTCTTCTTCTCCTTTTTCCTCTTCTTCTTCTTCTTCTTCTTCTTCTTCTTCCTCTTCTCTTAATTCTCCTTCTTCTTCTTCTTCTTCGTCTTCTTCTTCTTCGTCTTCTTCTTCTTCTTCTTCTTTTTCTTCTACATCTTCTCCTCCTTCTTCTTCTTCTTTTTCTTCTTCTTCTTCTTGTTCTTCTCCTTCTTCTTCTTATTCTTCTTTTTCTTCTATTTGTTCTTCTCCTTCACTTTCTTCTTCTTCTTGTTTTTCCTCTTATTCTACTTCTTCTTCTTCTTGTTCTTCTTCTCTTTCTTTTTCCTCTTCTACTTCATATCTTCCTCTTCTTCTCCTTTTTCTTCTTGTACTACTACTACTTCTTTTTCTTCTTCTTCTTTTTTTCATAGTTCTTCAATTTCTTCTCCTTCTTCTTCTCCTTCTTCGTAAACCTTTTCTCAATATTCTTCTTCTTTTTCTTCATCATCGTCATCTTCTTTTTCTTCTTCTTCTTCTTCTTCTTCATCATCTTCTTCTTCTTCTTCTTCTTCTTATTCTTCTCCTTCTTCTTCTTCTTCATCTTCTTCTTCTTCTCTTCTAGTTCTTCTTCTTCTTTTTGTTCTTCTTCTTCCTCTTCTTCTCCTTCTTCTTCCTCTTGTTCTTCTTCTCTTTCTTGTTCATCAACTTCATATTCTTATTTTTCTTCTTGTTCTTGTTGTTCTTCTTCTTCTACTGCTACTACTACTTCTTCATCATTTTATCATCTTCTTCTTCTCTTTTTCAACTTTTTCTTCTTTTCCTTCTCCTTCTTCCTTTTCTTCCTCCTCTTCTAATTCCTCTTCTAGTTTTTCTTCCTCTTCTTCTTCCTCTTCTTCATCTTCTTCACCTATTTCTTCTTCTTCTTCCTCTTCTTCTTCTTCTTCTTCTTCCTCTTCTTCTTATTCTATTTATTATTTTTATTCTTCTTCCCCTACTTCTTCTTCTTCTTCTACTTCTTAATCTTCTTCTTCTTGTCTTCTTCTGCTTCTACTTCTTTTTCTTCTTCTTCTTCATCGTCTTCTTCATCATCTCCTCCTCTTATTTCTTCTTCTTCTTCCTCTTCTTCCACTTCTTCTTCTATGTTCTTCTTTTTCTTCTCCTTCCTCTTATCTTCTTCTTTTTATTCTTCTTTCCTTCTTCTTTTTCTTCTTCTTTGTCATCATCTTTCTTCTTCATCTTCTTCTTCTAATTCTTCTTCGTATCTTCTTCTTCTATCTTCTTCTACTTCTTCTTATTCTTCTTGTTCTCTCTTTTTTCTTCTACTTTATCATCATCATCATCTTCTTCTTGTTTCTATTCTTCTTCTTCTTCAGCTTCTTCTTCTTTTCCTTCTACTTCTTGTTGTTCTTCTTCTTTTTTTTCTTCTTTCTATTTTCCCTTCTTCTACTTCATCTTCTGCTTCATCTTATGTTCTTCTTCTTCAACTTCTTCTTCTTTTCCTTCTCCTTCTTCCTTTTCTTCTATTTCCCCTTCTTCTACTTTCTCTTCTTCCACTTCTTCTTCTTCTTCTTCTTTTTCATCTTCTTCATCTTTTTCTTCTTCTTCTAATCTTATTTCTTCCTCTTCTTCTTCTTCTTCTTCTTCTTCTTTTTCATCTTCTTCTACTCTTATTTCTTCTTCTTCCACTTCTTCTTCTTCTTCTTCTTCTTCTTTTACTTCTTCTCCTCCTACTCCCTCTTCAGCTCCTTTGTTATCTTCTTCTACTTCTTCTTCTTCTTCTTCCTCTTTATCTTCTTCTACTTCTTTTTCTTTTTCATATACTTCTTTTTCTTCTTCTCCTTCTTCGACTTCTTCCACTTCTTCTTTTCCTCCTCATCCAATTTCTTCTTCTTATTCTTCTTCTTGTTCTTCTTCTGCTTCTTCTTTCTTCTTCTTCTTCTACTTCTTCTTCTTGTCGTTCTTCTTCTTCTTCTTCTTTTTCTTCTTCTTCCTCTTCTTCTACTTTTCCTTCTTCTTCTTCTTCTTCTTTTTCTTCATCTCCTTCTTCCTTTTCTTCTATACCTTCTCCTTCTTCTTTTTCTTCTTCTTTTTCTTCTTCTTCTTTTTCTTCTCCTTCTACTTCTTCTTTTTATGCTATTTGTGCTTCTCCTTTTGTTTCTTCTTCTTCTTCTTCTTTTGCTTGTTCGTCTTCTTCTTCTTCTTCTTCTTCTTCTTTCTTCTTTTTCTTCTTATCTTTTTCTTTTTCTTTTTCTTATGCTTCTTCTTTTCTTCTTCTTCTTTCTTCTTTTTCTTCTTCTTTTTCTTCTTCTTCTTCTTCTTCTTCTTCTTCTTTTTCTTCTTCTTCATTTTCTCCTTAAACTTTTTTCGCTTCTTCTTCTTCTTTTTCTTCTTCTTTCTCATCTACTTTTTCTTCTTCATTTTCTTCTTCTACTACTTCTTCTTCTTCTTCTTCTTCACCTTTTGCTTCTTCATCTTCTTCTTCTTAATCTTATTCTTATTCCTCTTCTACTACTAATACTTCTTCTTGTTGTTCTCCTTCTTCTTCTTCTTCTTCTCCTTCTTCTTCTCCCTCCCCTCTTTTTATTCTTCTTTTTCTACTTCTTGTTCTTCACCTTCTTTTTCTTCTCCATCTTCTTCTTCTTCTTCTTCATTTACTATTTCCTCTTCTTTTTCTTTTTCTTCTTCTTCTTCTTCTTCTTCTTCTTCTTTCTTCTTCTTCTTCTTCATTTGATCTTCTTCTTCTTCTTCTCCTCCTCCTCCTCCTCCTCCTTCTTTTTAAGTTTCTTCTTCTCCTCCTTCTACTTCTTGTTCTTCTACTTCTTTTTCTTCTTCTTTCTCTTTCCCCTTCTTCATTTCTTCTTCTCCTTCATCTGATGTTCTACTTCTTTGATTTCTTCTTCTTCTTTTCCTTCTCCTTCTTCCTTTTCTTCTATTTCCTCTTCTTCTTCTTCTTGCTCTTCCTCTTCCTTTTCTTCTTCTTCTTCTTCTTCTTCTTCTTCATTTTCTTCATCTTCTTCTACTTCTTCTTCTACTCTTATTTCTTCTTCTTCCATTACTTGTTTTTCTTCTTCTTCTTCTTCTTCTTAACCTCCTCCTCCTCCCACTCATGCTCCTTCTTTATCTTCTTCTACTTCTTCTTCTCCTTCCTCTTTTCTTCTTCTTCTTCTTCTTCTTTTTCTTCTTCTCTTTCTTCGACTTCTTCCACTTCTTCTTCTCTTTCTTCGACTTCTTCCACTTCTTCTTCTTCTTTTTCCCCTTGTTCTTCTTCTTCGTCTTCTTCTTTTCCTCCTCCTCCAATTTCTTCTTCTTCTTCTTCTTCTTCTTCTTCTTCTTTCTTCTTCTTCTTCTTATTCTTATTCTTCTTGTTGTTTTTCTAATTCTCCTCCTCCTCCTCTGCCTACTTCTTGTTCTTTTGCTTCTTCTTCTTCTCGTTCTTCTTCTTCTTCTTTTCCCTCCTCCTCTTCTTCTTCTTCTTCCTCCTCTTCTTCTACTTCTCCTTCTTCTTCTTCTTCGTCTTCTTCTTCTTGTTCTTCTACATCTTCTTATTCTTCTTCTTCTTCTTCTTCTTCTTCTTTTCCTTCTTCTTCTTTTTCTTCTTCTTCTTGTTCTTCACCTTCTTCTTCTTCTTCTTCTTTTATTTGCTCTTTTCCTTCTCTTTCTTCTTCTTTTTGTTCTTCTTATTCTTTTTGTTCTTCTTCTTCTTCATCATCATCTTATCTTCTTCTTCTTCTACATCTTCTTCTTCTTCTGCATCTTCTTCTTCTTTTTTTTCTTATACTTCTTCTTTTCTTCCTCTTCATTCTTCTTTTTCTTCTTCTTCTTTTTCTTCTTCGTCATTTTCTCCTTAAACTTCTTTTGCTTCTTCCCCTTCTTTTTCCTCTTCTTCCTTGTCTACTTTTTCTTCTTCTTTTCCTTCTTCTACTTCTTCTTCTTCTTCACCTTTTTCGTCTTCTTCTTCTTCTTATTCTTATTCCTCTATTACTACTAACACTTCTTCTTGTTGTTCTCCTTTTTCTTCTACTTCTTCTTCTTCTTCTTCTCCTTCTCCTTCTCCATCTTCTTCTCCCTCTCGTCTTTTTATTCTTCATTTTCTACTTCTTCTTCTTCACCTTCTTTTTCTTTTCCATCTTCTTCTTCTTCATCTACTATTTCCTTTTTTTTTTCTTTTTCTTCTTCTTCTTCTTCTTCTTCTTCTTGTTTCTTCATCTACTTCTTCATCTGAACTTCTTCTTCTTTTTCTTCTCCTCCTCCTCCTTCTTCTTAAGTTTCTTCTTCTCCTCCCTCTACTTCTTATTCTTCTACTTATTTTTCTTCTTCTTTCTCTTTCCCCTTCTTCACTTCTTCTTTTCCTCATCTTATGTTCTACTTCTTCGACTTCTTCTTCTTCTTTTCCTTCTCCTTCTTCCTTTTCTTTTATTTCCTCTTCTTCTTCTTCTTGCTCTTCTTCTTCCTTTTCTTCTTCTTCTTCTTCTTCTTCATCTTCTTCTTCTTCTTTCAATCCTATTTCTTCTTCTACTTCTTCTTCTTCTTCTTCTTCTTCTTCATTTTCTTCTTCTTTTTTTGCTTCTTCATCTATTCTTATTTCTTCTTCTTCCACTACTACTTCTTCTTCTTCATCATCTTCTTCTTCTTCTTCCCCTCCTCCTTCTCACTCATGCTCCTTCTTTATCTTTTTCTACTTCTCCTTCTTCTTCCTCTTTTTCTTCTTCTTCTTCTTCTTTTTCTTCTTTTTCTTCTTTTTCTTCTTTTTCTTCTTCTCTTTCTTCGACTTCTTCCACTTCTTCTTCTTCTTTTGCTCCTTGTTCTTCTTCTTCGTCTTCTTCTTTTCCTCCTCCAATTTCTTCTTCTTATTCTTCTTCTTCTTCTTCTTCTTCTTCTTTCTTCTTCTTCTTATTATTATTCTTCTTGTTGTTTTTCTAATTCTCCTCCTCCTCCTCCGCCTACTTCTTGATCTTTTTCATCATCTTCTTCTTCTCGTTCTTCTTCTTCTTCTTTTCCCTCTTCTTCTTCTTCTTCTTCTTCTTTTTCCTCTTGTTCTACTTCTCCTTCTTCTTCTTACTCTTCGTCTTCTTCTTCTTTTTCTTCTACATCTTCTTGTTCTTCTTCTTGTTCTTCTTCTTCTTCTTCTTCTTCTTCTTCTTCGTCTTCTTCTTCTTCTTCTTGTTCTTCACCTTCTTCTGCTTTGTCCTCTTCTTTTATTTGTTCTTCTCCTTCCCTTTCTTCTTCTTCTTTTTGTTCTTCTTGTTCTTGTTCTTGTTCTTCTTCAATTTTCTTCCTCTTCTTCTTCACCTTATATTCTTCTTCTGCATCTTCTTCTTCTTTTTTTTCTTATACTTCTTCTTTTCTTCCTCTCCATTCTTCCATTTCTTCTTCTTCTTCTTTTTCTTCTTCTTCATTTTCTCCTTAAGCTTCTTTCTCTTCTTCTCCTTCTTTTTCATCTTCTTCCTCGTCTACTTTTTCTTCTTCTTTTCCTTCTTCTACTTCTTCTTCTTCTTCTTCTCCTCCTCCTTTTCCTTCTTCTTCTCCTCTACTAATACTAATACTTCTTCTTCTTGTTCTCTTTCTGCTTGTTCTTCTTCTCCATCTTTTTCTTCTTCTTTTTCTACTTCTTCTTCTTCCCATGTTCTTCTTCACCATCTTCTTCTTCTTCTTCTTCTTCCTTCATCTTCTTCTTCATCTGATCTTGTTCTTCTTCTTCTTGTTCTTTTTCTTCTTCTTTTTCTTCTTCTACATCTTCTTCAGCTTGTTCTTCTGCTCCTCTTCTTCTTGTTCTTCTACTTCTTTTTCTTCTTCTTTCTCTTTCCCATTCTTCTACTTCTTCTTTTCCTTCATCTTATTTTCTTCTTCCTCGAGTTCTTCTTCTACTCCTTCTCCTTCTTCCTTTTCTTCAATTTCCTCTTCTTCTTCTTCTTGCTCCTCTTCTTCCTCTTCTTCTTCTTCTTCATCTTCTTCTTCTCCTTCCAATTTTATTTCTTCTTCTTATTCTTACTCTTCTTCTTCTTCTACTTCTTCTTCTCATTATATTTCTTCTTCTTCCACTAATACTACTTCTTCTTTGACTTCTTCTTCTTCTTCTCCTTCTCCTCACCCCAGGTCCTTCTTTATCTTCTTCTACTTATTTTTCTTATTCTTCTCCTTTTTCTTCTTCTCCTTCTTCGACTTCTTCCACTTCTTCTTCTTCTTATTCTTCTTCTTTTCCTCCTCCAATTTCTTCTTATTCTTCTTCTTCTTCTTCTTCTTCTTCTTTCTTGTTCTTCTTCTTCTTCTTCTTCCTCTTCTTCTTATTCTCCATGTTGTTTTTCTAACTCTCCTCCTCCTCCACCTACTTTATCTTCATTTTCTTCTTCTTCTTCTTCATTTTCCTCTTCTTCTTCTTCTTCTTCATCTTCTTCTTTCTCATCTTCTACTTCTCCTTCTTCTTCTTCTTCTTCTTCTTCTTCTTCTTCTTTTACATCTTCTCCTTCTTCTTCTTCTTCTTCTTCTTCTTCTTCTTCTTTTTCTTCTTCTTCTTTTCTTCTTCTTCTTGTTCTTCTCCTTCTTCTTCTTCTTCATCTTGTTCTTCCCCTTCTTCTTCTTCTTTTTCTTCTATTTGTTCATCATCATCATCTTCTGCTTCTTCTTCCTCTACTTCTAATTCTTCTACTATTTCTTTTTTCTTCTTCTTCTTCTTCTTCTTCTTCCTCTAATCTTCCTCTTCTTCTTCTTCTTCTTCTACTTTTACTTCTTCTTTTTCTTCTTCTTCTTCTTTGACTTCTTCTTCTTCTTCTGCTTCTCCTCCCCTTCTAGGTCATTATTTATCTTCTTCTACTTCTTCCTCTTTCTCTTCTTCTTCATCTTCTTCTTCTTCTTCTTCTTCTTCTTCTTCTTTTTCTTCTTCTTTTTCTTCTTCTCCTTCGACTTCTTCCACTTCTTCTCCTTCTTCTTCTTCTACTTTTCCTCCTCCTCCAATTTCTTCTTCTTATTCTTCTTCTTCTTCTTCTTATTCTTATTCTTATTCTCCTTGTTGTTTTTGTAATTCTCCTCCTCCTCCGCCTACATCTTCTTTTTTTTCTTCTTCCTCTTCTTCTCGTTCTTCTGCTTCTTCATCTTCTTCATCTTCTTCTTCTTCTTCATCTTGTTCTTCCTCATCTTCTAATTCTCCTTCATCTTCTTCTTCTTCTTGTCCTTCATTTTCTTCTTCTTTTTTTGCTACATCTTCTCCTTCTTCTTCTTCTTCTTCTTCTTCTTCTCCTTCTTCTTCTTCTTCTTCTATTTGTTCTTCCCCTTCGCTTTCTTCTTCTTCTTCTTGTTCTTCCCCTTCTTCTTCTTCTTTTTGCTCCATTTGTTGTTGTTGTTGTTCTTCTTCTTCTTCTAATTCTTCTTCTTCTTCTTTCTTCTTCTTCTTCTTCTTCTTCTTCTTCTTCTTCTTCTTCTTCTTCCTCTACTTCTTCTTCTTCTTCTTCTTCTTCTTCTTCTACTACTACTACTACTACTACTTCTTCTTTCTCTTCTTCTTCTTCTTCCTCTTCTTTTTCATCTTCTTCTTCTTTTTCTTTTTCTTCTCATTCTTTGACGTCTTCCACTTCTACTTCTTCTTCCCCTTCTCCTTCTTCTTCTTCTTCTGACTTTCTAATTTTTTCTTCTTATTCTTCTTCTTTTTCTTCTTCTTCTTCTTTTACCTTCTTCTTCTTCTTCTTATTTTTTTCTCATTGTTGTTTTTCTAATTCTCCTCCTCCTCCACCTACTTCTTTTTTTTCTTTTACTTCTTCCTCTCGTTCTTCTTCTTCTTCTTTTTCCACTTCTTCTTCTTCTTCTTCTTCATCTTCTTCTTCCCCATCTTCTACTTCTCCTTCATCTTCTTCTTCTTCTTCTTCTTCTTCTTCTACATCTTCTCCTTCTTCTTCTTCTTCTTCTTCTTCTTTTCTTCTTCTTCTTCTTCTTCTCCTTCTTTTTCTATTTTTTCTTCTCCTTCTCTTTCTTCTTCTTCTTCTTGTTCTTCTCCTTCTTCATCTTCTTCTTCTTCTTCTATTTGTTCTTCTTCTTCTTCTTCTTCTTCTTCTAATTCTTCTTTTTCTTCTTTCTTCTTCTTCTTCTTCTACTTCTTCTTCTTCTTCTTCTTCTTCTTCTTCTTCTTCCTCCTCCTCCTCCTCCTTTTCTTCTTTTACCATTTCTTCTTCTTCCTCAACTTGTTGTTGTTCTTCTTCTACTACTACTACTACTCCTCCTCCTCCTTCTACATCATCATCTTCTTCTTCTCCTACTTCTTCTTCTTCTCCTCCACATTCTACTTCATCTTCTCCTTCTTGTTGTTGTTTTTGTTATTTTCGTTCTTCTTCTTTTTCTTCTTCATCTTATTCTTATTATCCTTCTTCTTCTTCTTCCTTTTCTTCTACGTCTTGTTCTTCTCTTACTTCTTCTTCATGTTCTTGTTCTTCTCTTTCTTCTGCTACTTTTTCTTCTTCTTCTTCTTCTTCTTCTTCTTCCTATTCTTCTTTCTTGTTGTTATTATTATTACTATTATTATTGTTATTCTTTCTTCTTCTTCTTCTCCTTCTTCCACTTCTTTTGTTTCTTCTTGTTCCTCTTCTTTTTTTTCTTCCTCTTCTTTTTCTTCTTCTTCTTCTTCTTTTTCTTGTTCTTCTTCTACTTCATCCACTTCTTCTTCTTCATCTTCTTCTACTACTCTTATTTTCTTCTTCTTTTTCTTCTTTTTCTCTTTTCTTCTTCTTTTTCTTCATCTTCTTGTTCTTCTACTTCTTCTTTTCTTCTTCTTCTTCTTTATCTTCTGTTACTTCTACATCTTCTTCTTCTTCTTCTTCTTCTTCTTATTCTTCAATTTCTAATACTACTATTTCTTCTTCTTCTTCTTCTTCTACTTCTACTTCTTCTTCTTCTTCATCCTCTTATTCATCTTCTTCTTCTTCCTCCTCTTCTTCATCTTCTTCTTCCTCTTCCTCCTCCACTTGTTGTACTTCTTCTTCTTCCTCTTCTTCCTCTTCTTTTACTTTTTCTTCTTCTCCTTCTTCTTCTCCTTCTTCTTTTTCTACTTCTTCTTCGTCATCTTCTTCTTCTTCCTCTTCTTCTTTTTCATCTCTTTCTTCTTCTTCTTCTCCTCCTCCTCCTCCTCCTTTTTCTTCTTCTCCTTATAGTTCTTCATCTTTTCTTTTTCTTCTTCTCCTTCTTTTTCTTCTTCTTGTCATTCTTCTTCTTCTTCTTCTTCTTCTTATTCTTACTCTTATTCTTCTACTTCCTCTTCTTCTTCTTCTTCTCTTCTTTATCTACTTTGTTTCTTCTTATTCTTCTTATTCTCTTTCTTCTTCCTCTTCTTCTTCTTCTTCTTCTTCTTCTTCTTCTTCGTCAACTACTACTTCTTCTTCTTCTTCTTCTCCTCCTCTTACTTCTTCTTCTTCTTTTTCTTCTCCTTCTTTTTCTCCTCCTTCTTCCCCTTCTATTTCTTCTTCTTCTTCTCCTTCTTCCTCTCTTTCATCTGTCTTTCTTCTTCATCTTCTACTACTTCTTATTCTTCTTCTTCCTATTCTTGTTTTTCTTCTTCTTCTTCTTCTTCATTTTATTATCCTTTTTGAAATTCTTCCACTTCTTCTCCTTCTTCTTTTTCTTCTAAGTTTTAAGTGAATATTTATTGAAGCTAAAATTAGTTTAGCCAACGTAATTCAACTTAATCAAAGCAAAGTAATGGTGATACGAGAGGAGAATTAGTGCTTCATAAAATTATATCCAAATAAAACTAAAGAAATCTTATAAATTAAATAATTTATGTTGAAAAGTTATATTCCATAATATTTAAGAGATAAAGTGAAGTATTTATCAATCAGAAAAAAAAAGATGTCAATCATAATGCATCATAAAGTGAGAAGGAACTCTAGAAAATCTAATATTTAAAAATATAAAAATAAATATATAATGTGATAGATCTCATCAAGAACAGTTCAGTGATATTTGATTCTCCTTCGATCCACATTTTGAATTACTTTGAATTACACATGTTTATAAGTCTAAATAATAAAAAAAATAATTTTAATATTAAATAAACATAAATAATAGAATTTAAATAAGATAAATTGAAGGAATGTAACCTAAACAAATAAGAGTATAACTTATGGAGAAACATGATAACTTGTGTGAGAACGTTCACTTCCAAGATACTAAGAGTATCGTGTGTTACGTTCTCGATCGTCAAATCTGGTAGGAATAAAATGTCTAATAAGTTTTGCAAAAAACCTAAATATGTATCGAATTATATAAAAATGAATATTTTATTTAATAGTGCTTGTTAAGATGTGACCTCATATATTTTTTGTGCTCTATAGCACCTCTTTTGCAATATCTATGAATTAATAAAGTAAATAAGCATAAAAATTAGAAATTGTTATTTTAGTTTTTAAAAAAATATATTAAATCTAAAAAGTGACAAATTAAAGCAAATGTGAGAAATTGATAAAAATTTAAAGAAATGATAAATCGTGCAAGAAAGTTAAATTCCATGGTACTAAGAAAATCAAATTTGTATCCTCCATCATCAATGGATGTCCTAATAAAAATATCTCATAAATCATGACAAATTAATTCAAAAAAATATTTAAAAAAATTATAAAATTAATATCTAATTCTTTAAAGCTTATGAAGGCGAGTCTCCTGACATTTGTTATATCTTGTATAACTTAATTTAGACTTACTATTAATTAACAAAGTCAACAAGCATAAAAAAATAAATTATTATTTATATACAAAGTAAATTTCTATTATAACTTAAATGGCACAAAAGTAAGTATTATAATATAACCAAATCAACTATAAGGATCACAAGAGAGGTGAATTTGAGTTTCAAAATAATATCATTAAATCAAAGCAAACCATTTGAAGGAATGAGTTAAATTACATGAGAATGTCGTTTACTAAAAAACTTGGATTAGTTGTGATGCAATTGATCATACTATTAGGTGCAAAAAAGTTACCTCATAAGATTTTTCAAGATTTTAAAAAATAAAATATTTTAATTATATAAAAATTAATTTTTAATTGAATAAATATCAATGAGATTATTTGAATGACATTGGTTTTCACTTGACCAAATTTAAATTAAAAATAATACAAAATTATGAGTTTAATATTAAATATAATGCAACTAAATCAAAGTAATATAAATGTCACAAAAATGGAGAATTAGAGTTTCATTACAATGTATTCAAATCAAAGAAAAAAAATTAAAAGAAAATATTATAAAAATGTATAAGAAAGTAGTAATCCACATACTAAAAAGATTGAATGTGGCCTCTTCGATCATGAAATTGGATAAAATTAAAACATATCTTATAAACCATGGAGAAATCATTGAAAATAAATTTTTTAAAGAATAAAAATTAATATTTATAGGATAGATATCATTAACACGAGTCCAGCAACATTTATTTCATCTTAATGGAACCTTATTTTTATTTTTTCAAGTTAACGATGTAAACAATTCATAAATAATAGTTAATTATCTTAACATCAAGTAAATATATACAAAAGTTGAAATTAGATAAATAAAAACAATGCAATATAACAAAATTAAGATGATGTGAAGGTCACATGAGAGGAAACTTAAAGTTACATAGAAACATAACAAAATCAAAGTAGAAAATGTGAGTTAAAGAGATCAATTATAAAGAAATATGGTATTTGAAAATACTAAGGAGAAAATGTAACATTCTAATTCATCAAAATTGATGAAAAAATTTAAAAAAAATATAAAAATCAATATTTATTTTACAGAGTTGCTCAAGGTGATTGTAATGACTTTTGTTTGTTCTCCATCAAATGTACTTCACAATTACAACAATTTACAAAAAGTAAATGAGTTTAAAGAAAAGAACTTTTAATTTTAATATTAACTAAATATATATCAAGGTTGAAATGAAATAAATTAAAGAAATAAAATATAACAAAGTCAATGCCATGTATATAGGTCACATCATAATAGAATTACAATTTCATTGTAATTTACCCAAAGTGAAGGAAAAACTTTAGAGAAATAAGATTAACTATACAAGAAACCTGCATTTTATGATGCTAAATAAATCAAGTGTAACATTCTTAATCATCAAAATAGATATGATTAAAATATCTCACAAAGCATGCCAAAAAACTAATAAATTATTTAAAATTGAAAAAACTCTAAATTTACTTAACAAAGGTCATTAGAGTCGTCCAATGAAGTTTGTTTTTTTCCATCGAATCTAGTTTGCAATTGTTCTGAATTAGCAAGAAAAATAATTACAAATAATAAACCATTATTTTATAATATAAATTAAATATATGCTAATGTTGAAATGAGTTGAGTTATGGAAATATACCACAACTAACTGAAAGTGATGTAAAACAAATGGGTGGAGAATTATAGTTTCATAAAGATATAACCAAATCTAAATAAAACATTTAAAATATGAGGTAAACTATATGAGAAGATATCATTCTAATGCAATAAGGAAATCATTTATAACAATAGTTAAAATGGTGCAAATCTAAACTTCTTGTAAATCAACAGAAAAACCTAGAAAATAAACTATACAAAAAAATAAGAAGGAAAATATAACTATGTAGAGCTCATTGAGTCTTATCAAATGACATTATTTGTCTCCACTGATCCTCATTTGGAATTACTCTAAATAAAAAAATTAAGTAGGAATTAATATTAATAAATTATAATCTTAATTTTGAGTAAATATATGTTAAAATATAAATGAGATAAATTAGTGCAACGTAATATAACCAAATCAAAGAAAATAATTTGTGATAATCTTATCAATTTTACAAGAATGTTAAATTCCAAGATAACAAAAATATTGATTGTAACATGCTCATTTGTGAAATCAAGTATGAATCGAAATATCTTATAAGTTATACAAAAATATTAAGGAAATAAATAATTAAAAATATAATAATAATGTTTTGATTGATTTGAGTTCATTGAGACGAGTCCAACTACATTTGTTTCATCTCGATCAATCTACATTTGAAATAACTATTAAGACAAAAGAACTAATCTTAAAAATTAATAAATTACTATCTTTATATTAAACAAATAAATATTAAATCTAAAAATGATATAACCTAAAGATATCTTATGTTATCAAATCAAAGCAAAATAAAAGCCACATAAGAATAGAATTAAATAAACTATACTAGATTGTTGCATTCAAAGATGTTTAGATGCTCAAGAAAATCATCCACGATTGTCAAATATGGTAAAAAAACAAATATATTAGAATCCATGAAAAATCCTAAAATAATAAAATATTTAAAAATAAAAAATGATTGTTTAATTTGATAAAGCTTTTGTGGCAAGTGCAACGATGTTTGCTTCATTTCAATTCAACTTTGTTTTGAAAGACTACAAATTAGCATTGTAACAAAACATAAATAATAATAAACTATTAATTTAATATTAAATAAATATATATTAAAGCTTAAATAAGTTAAATTTAACAAATGTAATATAGCCAAGTCAAGGTGATGGAAAGGTCGCAAATGAAGGGATATTGAGTTGCATAATAATAAAATTTTAATTAAAGTAAAAAATATTTTAAAATATAAAATAAATGTTTAATTAGATAAAGCTTATTGAGTTAGCTCTGATGATGTTTTCCCATCTTGATGGGACCTCGTTATGAATTACTATAAATTTTCAATTAAAAATGCATGAATAAAAATGTTCTTTTGTATTAAGAAAATATCTATTAATGCTAAAATATGTTAAATTAAATAATTTTAATATGATGAAATTAAAGACAGGTAATGGTCACATAAAAAAATATTTAGAGTTAAATTATAATATCACAAAATTAATGGAGAAGTTTTGAATAAATATGAAATTTGATTTAGAAAATGTTTATTATAAAATACTAAGGAGATTGAGTGTAATGTACTCAATTGTGAAATATGAGTGATCAAAAAAATTTAATAACACTCCTAAAAGACTTAGAAAATAAAATATTTAACAATATAGAAATAAATATTTAATTAGAGAGAGCTTGTTTATACCAATTACTAACACTTATTTTTGATACAACATACCTCATTTTGAGTTATTATGATTACCAAAATAATTAAACAAAATAAATAATATACAATTATTCAAATTTTAAGAAAGTATACATTAAAGCTAAAATAAATTGAATTAAATTTTTAAAACTAAATTAAAATGATGTAAAGGTTATATAAGCGGATAATTAGAGTTTTAGAGCAATATATCCAAATAAAACTAATGAATTTGTAAAAGGATATATAAATTTTAAGGAAAAGTTTGATTACAACTTGGTAGATTGAGTGTAACATTTTCTATCATTAAATGTGCTAAAAAAATATTTGAAAAAGCATCCCAAAGTATTAAAGCAAAAAAGTATTCAGAAATATAAAAATAAATATATAATTAGATAGTGTTGATCAAGATGAGTCAATAATGTCTACTTCATCTCAATTATAACTTATTGGGAGTTATTACAAAAACTAAATTAAATAAGCATAAATAATGATAAATTATTATTTTAACATTATACAAGTATATATTAAAGTAGAAACGAGATAAATTGAAATAATATACTTTAACTAAATCACAGCAAAAACATTTAAGACATGTTTTAAATAAAAGTTATGTTGAAGGATACTAAGATTATTAAGTATAACATCCTCAATTGACAAATTATATATGAATAAAAATGTCCCATAAATCATGCATAAATTCAAGAATAATACTAATCGAGATAAGTCTAACATTGCTTATTTCATCTCGATGTGTCTCATTTGAAATAAATGCAAATTATAAAACTAAATAAATATAAATAATGATAAAAATAATTTTAATAATGCAAATAAATATACGAAACTTAAAATAAGATAAATTGAAGAAATGTTATATAACCAAATGAAAGCAATGTAGAGGTCATGCGAGAGTATAGTTATACTTTCATAGTAATATACTCAAATCAAAGCAAAATATTTGATAAAATGAGAATACAAATGATAAAGTTAAATTTTAATATATTAAGAAGTTCGAATGTAAAATCATTGATTATCAAATTAAGGATCAAATTATCTTGTAAATCATGAAAAAAATAAAAAAAATTAAATATTTAAATACAAAAAGTTAAATGATTATTTAATTTGTTAAAGCCTATTGAGATAAGTCTAATAGTATTTTTTATCTTATTCAAACCTTTTTTAAGAGGACTAAGAATTACTAAAGTAAACAAGCTTAAGTAATAATAAATTATTATTTTACATAAAGAAATAAATACTATAACTTAAATGTGATAAATAGAAGCAACGTAATATAATCAAAATAAATTATTGTATAGGTCGCTTGAGTGGTGAATTAAAGTTTAATAGTAATATACCAAATCAAAAAAAACCTTTGAAGAATCAAATAAGTTATTTAGGATAGTTACATTCTAAGATGCTAATGAGTTCATTTGTAACATCGTTGATTATTAACTCTTGAGTGAATTGAATTGTTTTATAATGTATCAAAAATACAAGAATATAAAATATTTTAAAAAAATATTTAATTGGATAAAGCTTCTTGAGACAGTCCAAAGTCATTTGTTTCTTCTCGACCAAACTTAATTTAGAATTACAATGAATTACAAAAATAAAAAATCCATAAATAATAATAAACTATTATTTTAATATTATATAAATATATGTAAAAGAATAAATTAAGTTTATTGAAGAAATATTCCAATACAAGAAAAAATATGAAGAAATGAGATTAATTATACAAGAAAGTTTTATTTCAAGGCACCAAAGAATTCAAGTGTTACATCCTCAATCATTAAATCAGGCATGAATAAAAATATATTATAAAGTGTGCAAAAATATTAGAAAATTAAATATTTTAAAAAATATCAAATTAAATATTTAACTAGATTGAGCTTGTCAAGTCTAGTCCAACGATATTTGTTTCATCTCGATCGAATCTCATTTGAAATAAGTATAATTTAACAAAGTATAATTTAAAAATTTTAATAAGAATAAATAAAAATGATATATTATTTTAAAATTAATTCACTTGTTATTTGATTTGAAATAAGTTAAATCGAAGACAAGTTACATAAAAAATAAATGCACGAAAATGCCATATAACAAAAGGTTTATAGTTACATGGAAATATCACAAAATCAAAGCAAAAAATTATAGAAATTTCAAAAAATTTGTATGAGAAAGTTCTATTCTAGGATGCTAAGGAGATTGAGTATAACATCCACCATTGTTAAATTAGGTTGAATCAAAATTCTTTTTAAAGCTTATTAAAAATGTAGAAACTAAAATACAAGAAATATTGATATTAATATATAATTATACATAGCTCATGTAGATGAGTACTACAATATTTGTTTTACCCTAATTAAACCTCAATTATAATTATTGTGAATAACAAAATTAATTAAACGTAACTAATAATAAATTGTTATTTTAATATTATTTGAATATATATTAAACTTAAAATGAGATGAATTGGAAAAAGGTAATGCAACCTAATTAAAGCAATGTAAATGTGATTCTAGAAATGCATTGGAGTTTCGTAGTAATATGTACAAATCAAGGAAAAAAATTTGACAAAATCTAGATAAATTTTATAAGAATGTTACATTCCATACTTTGAACATCAAGAGTAACATTCTTGATCATCAAATAAGATAGAGTCAAAATGTTTTGCAAAGCATCAAAAGACCTTATAAAATAAAATTTTTGAAAAATATAAAAGTTATTATATCTAATTTGATAAAGCTTTTCATGATGAGATCAATGAATTTTTATTTGTCCCATTTGAACCTTGTTTGGATTTTTTTTTTAAAATTCCAAAATAAAGAAAAAAAGGCTATTATTTCAATGTTAAATAAATATATAATAATAACAATTAGATAAATTAAAAGATTGTAATATAAATAAAATAAGGTGATATAAACGTCACACGAGATGATATTTGTAGAGTACGATAGTAATTTAGTGAAATCAAAGTGAAACAATTGAATTAATTTAATAAATGATGTGGGAAAGTTTTATTCCATGATATTAAGGAGATTGTGTAATATTCTCAATTCTCGAAATAGGTGTGAATCAAAATATTTTCATAAAGTACACCAAAATTTGTATAAATTAAATATTTAAAAAAATTTAAAATTAATATTTGTTGTGGCAAAGCTCCTTCAATTGTGTTTAATAACATTTTTTTCATCACCACGTGACATCGTTATGAATTACATTGAATTAAAAATTTAAATTTGTATTTATATTAACAAACTATTATTAAAATATTACGTAGAAATATATATATATATATATATATATATATATATATATATATATATATATATATATATATATATATATATATATATATATATATATTAAATATAAAATTAGGTAAATTAAAGAAATGTAATAGAACAAAAAAAGTTAGGTAAAGATCACTCGTGAGAAGATTTTTGATTTACATAGTAGAATAACAACATCAAATAAAAAAAATTTAAAAATTAGTAAACTTGCGTTGGAAATTTTTATTCCAAGATATAGGGACATTAAGTAGAACATCCTTAACCACCAAATCATTTGTGCATTAAAATATCAGGTGAAGCATGAAAAAGCATTAGAAGATAAACTTTTTGAAAATATTAAAAAGGAATATTTAATTAGAATTAATTCAAATTGCTCTTAAATTATGTCAAAAGGGCATGAAATAAATATTCAAAATTGACATTTATTTTAGTAGAGTTCATTGAAGACTGTCTAATGATAGTTGTTTTAATTTGATTAGATCTTGTTTTGAATTATTGAACTGATTAAGCATGAATTGTAATAAATTATAATTTTAATATTAAGTAAATATATACTAAAGCTAAAATAAGATAAATTTAAGTGACACTATATAAAAAACCAAAGTAACGTGAAGGTGACACGAGAGAAGTTTTAGACATGCAAAGCAATATCAAAATGCTAAAGTGAAAACCTTGAATTAATGAGAAACATTATTCAAGAAAGTTGCATTTAATGATATTATGGAGATCGAGTGTAGCATTATTGGTCATCAAATTAGGTATAATCAAGATGCAGTATTAAGCATCATGAAATACTACAAAAATAACCATAAAAATATATAAAAAAATGAATGCATAATACAATAAAACTTGTTAAGGCAATTATAATAAAGTATGATTCATCTGTGTTAAACTTGTTATGGAATTATTATGCTTAACCAAATTAATTAAACATAAGTAATAATATATTATTCTTTTAATGTTAAGTAAATATATATATATTAAAGCTTAAATGAGATAAACTAAAGTATTGTAAAATAACCAAACAAAACTAATATAAAGTTAATACAAGTAAAGATTTAGAGTTATGTAGTAATATAATCAAATGGAAGAGAAACATTGTAAAAAATAAGAAAACTTGCATGAGAAATTTTAATTCTTAGATGATTAGGAGATCAAGTTTATTATTTTTTATAGTGAGATCAAGTATGATGCAAAATGTCTCATAAACCATTCCAAAAATCATAGAACCGAAATTAATTGAACATTTAAAATGAATGCTTTATTAAATAGAGCTCGTCGAGCCTACTCCAACAATGTTTGTTTTGTCTCTATCAATCCAAGTTAATAATTTTTGTAAATTATCAAAGAAACAAAACATAAAAAATAATAACATATTATTTTTATTTTTAAGTTGATTCATCAAAAATTGAAATGAAATAAATTAATAGAATATAATATAATTAAATTAATATGATTTAAAGATCACATTATAAGAGAGTTAGAGTAACAAAGTGTTAGAACAACAAAAAATAAAAAATTTTAGGAAAAGAGATAAATTATGTGAGTAGTTAGATCCCAAGATATCAATAAAATTGAAATCTCTAACAAAAAGTGCCAAAGTCTTGAAAAATAAAATATTTAAAATATATATATGAAAATGATTGTTTAATTAAAGTAATAAATTTAAAAATACTACAATTTAAAATTTTAAAAAATCATAAATAATAATAAATTATAATTTATAAAATTTGTTAATACATAATAGAGCTAAAATAAGTTAAATTGAAGGTAATATAAGAAAATTATAGGGATGAAAAGTCATAATAGAAAAGAATTTGACTTTGATAGTAACATGACTAAATCAAAATAAAAAATTTGCACAAAAGGGATAACGTATGTGAAAATACTTTATTTTAAGATATTAAAGAGATTGGCTATAATATTATTAATTTTCAAATCACTCTATGAATCAAAATTTTCTTATTAAATGGGTCAAAATATTAGAAAATAATATATTTAAAAAATTAATCATATAATTAAAAAGAGCTTGTTAAGATTTGTCTTACAAAATTTGTTGCCTTCATTAAACCTTGTTTTGAATTATTGTGATTTAGTAAAATAAATGAGCATAAATAATAAAAACTATGTATCTAACATTACCAAGAATATATTAAAGCTCAGATGAAATTAATTGAAACAATATAATATAACAAAACAAATGAGTTCTAAACGTCACATTATAAGAGACTAGAGTTACATTTTAGGATTAAATAATAAAAGTGAAAAATTAGAAAACCTAATATAAAATATTCAAGAAAATGTATTATAAGATATTTTAGAGAAAGAGTGTCACATACTTGATCATTGAATGGCAAAAAATAAAATATCTCATAAAACATGAAAGAAATAAAATAAAATATTTGAAAAAAAACAAATAAATATTTACCTAAATAGAGTTCTCAAGAGGATTCTAATGATATTTGTTTCATCTCCAATCAAATCGCATTTGAATATACTATGAATTACCAAAGTAATTAAACATAAATAATAATTCATTCTTGTTTTAATAAAAATGTAAAGAAACATTGATGTTGAGATGATAATAATTGATGCAATGTAATATAACTAAACCAAAACAATGAAATTATCACATGAGGAAATAATTATTTTTCCATTATAACCTAACAAAATAATGTGGGAGTGTTGCACTCCAAGATATTAAAGAGTTCAACTTGAAAAACCTTAATTATGAAACAAGGCACAAAATCAAGTCTAATCAGATAGCTTTTGTTGTATCCTTATCAAACTTCAAGTGAAATTTATATGAATTACCAAAATAATTAAACATAAAAGTGATAAATTACTATATTAATATGAAGTAAATATATATATCAAAACTAAAATATGATAAATTTAATAGTTGAATTATACCTTAATAAATATACCTAAATAAAAGAAATTTGAAAAAGCAATAAATAGTATAAGAAAGTTGAATTATAAGCTACTTAGGTGATTGAGTATAACATCCCTGATCACTAAAATAGGTATTAATAAAAATGCATTAAAAAGATGTGAAAACCCTAGAAAATAAAATATCTAAAAATATAAAAAAGAATATTCATTTAAATAAAGTTCAATAAGATGAGTTTAATGATAGTTGTTTTATCTACATTAGATATTGTTCAAAATTATTATGAATTATCGAAAAAAAATAAGCATTAATAACTAAAAATAAATATTTTATTAATCATTAAATGTATAATAAAGTTGAAATAAGATTAATTATAGTAATGTAATATGACTAAATCATGGTAATGTAAAGGTTATACAAGAAGCGATTTATAATTAGATAGTATTAAAAATAAATTCAAACAAAAATATTTTTAAAAATGTAATAAATTGTATGAGAAAGTGGCATTCGAAGATACTAATGATATCAAGTATAACATCCTTAATCATTAAATATGATATACATTAAAATATCTAAAAATGCAAGCAATAATCTTGAAAAAAATTAAAAATGTTAAAATAGATAGTTAATTGGACAGAGATCATCTAGATCACTCCAACGAAATTTTTTCATCTCTAATCGACTTCATTTGGGATAACCAAGAAGCAAAAAATTAATTAAACATAAATAACAACAATGTATTATATTAATATTAACAAAAAATATAACCACACAAGTGTGGGTTTTGAGTTTCATAGTAATATAATCAAATAAAAAATGGAAAAAATGAGATAAATTATACAAGTAATTATATTCTGACATAATATGGAGATCAAGTGTAACATCTTTGATTATCAAATAAGGTATAAAAAAAAATCTTGTCAAAACCTTATAAACTAAAATACTTAAACATAAAAAATGAACATTTTGTGGATAGAGCTCATTGAGAAGAGTTTAATAATGTTTATTTTGTATTAATTAGTTCTAATTAGAAATTATTTTGAACTACTAAAGTAAAAAAGCATTAATAACTATGATAACGATATTAAGAAAAATTATATTAAATCTAAAATAAGATAACTTAAAGTAATGTAATATAATCAAATCATAGCGATCTATAGTTCAAATAAGAGAAGAGTTTGAGTTTCATTATAATATGACAAAAACAAAGTGAAAACTTTGAAAAAATGTGATAGTTACTACAACAAAGTTTCTTTCAATGTTTTTTTAGAAAATCTGATGTGTTATTCATCATCATCAAATTTGGAAAATATCTAATAATGTGTTTCAAATGTAAAGATAATAAAATGTTTGAAAATTTAATTAATAAATATTTAATTAGATAGTGCCCATCAAGAAAAATCAACTGATGTTTATTTATCTCCATCAAAAACATTTTGAATTATTGAATATTACTAAAATAAATAAATATAAATAAGAATTAATTATTATTCTTAATGTTATGTAACTATATATCAAAACTAAAAGACATAAATTAAAATATTGTAATATAACCAAATCAATGTGATTTAAATGTCACACAATAAGATAGTTAAACTTACATATTAACATGACAAAACAAAAATATATATTTAAAAAATTAAGATAAATTATTTGAGAAAAACAATTTTCCAAGACATTATAGAGTTTGAACGCAACATCCCAGATTAACAAATCAGATATGAATTGATGTGTCTCATAAAACACATCAAAACCTCTGCAAATATAATATTTTGAAAAATAAAAAGGATTATTTAATTATGAAGTGGCCATTAAGATGAGTCCAATGACAAGAGTTTTGACTTAATCAGATAATGTTTATAAATTTCTACAAATTATTGAAAAAGACTATCATAAATAATAATAAACGATTATTTTAGTATTAGTAAAAATTTTTGTTAAGATTGAAATGTGTTAAATTTATAATAATAAAATAAAATAAACATACATTTAATTTGATAGAGCTAATTAAGATGAGAAGATAATCAAAGTTTCAAAGTAAAACAACTAGGAGAATGAGAACAATATGAACAAACAAGAAAAATTATGAAAAAGTTGCATCCCAAGATATTTAATAGATTGAGTGTATGAGTAAAAATATCTTGTAAAGCGTTGTAAAAGCCTTTAAAGAAAAATATTTAAAAAAATACTAAATTAATATTTAATTTGATGGAGTTAATTAGTCTAGTCAAACAATGTTTCATTTCAATGATTGCTCATTTGTAATTATTTTGAATTACAAAATTAAATAAGTAAAAATAATTTTAAAATATAATTTTTGTATGGATTAAATATGTTTACACCTAAAATGATATAAATTGAAGAAATTTAATCTAACTAAATCGAAGTGATGAAAACTTTGCATGAGTGGTAAAACTTTTTTAAAGTATTATAATCAAATCAAATAGAAACTTTTTAATAGTAAGATAAATTATAAAAGAAAGTTAAGTTCTAAAATACTAAGTAGATTGACTGTGACATCCTTTATCATCAAATAAAATTTTAATAGAATGTCTCATCAAGTATGCTAAAAGTAAAAAAATAAATAATTAAAAAATATTTAAAAAATGTAATTAGATAGAGGTCATCAAGGGTAGCCTAATGACATTTATTTCATCTTGATCAAACCTTTTTCATAATTACTACAATTTACCAAAATAACTAATCATAAATAACAAATATTATTTTAATACTTAGAAAATATATATTTAAGCACAAATCTTATAAATTAAAAAAAGTAGTGCAATAAAAATCTAAGCAACATAAAGGTTAAATAATACGTGAATCTACTTTTTGTTTACTATAGATTACTAAAGTAAATAAGCAAAATTAATAATAAATTTTTATTATGATATTAGGAAAATATATACTAATACAAAAATAAGACAAATTGAGACAATGCAATATGACCAAACTATTGTAATGTAAAGGTCACATAAGTGGAGATTTGTAGTTTGATTATATTAGATCCAAATCAAAGCAAATAGTTCAAAAATAAGAAAACTTTAAAAGAACAATTACATTCTAACATACTAAGCATATTGATTATAATATTTTTAACTTTTGAATTAGGAAAAATGAAAATTCCTTATAAAACATTAAAAAATATAGAAAATAAATTATTTAAAACTATAAAATTTAATGTTTACTTAGATATAAGTCTAGTGGAGTTGAACAACAATTTTCTCATCTTTATCAAATCTATTACATAATTATTACTAATTAAAATAAATAATTAAACATAAATAATAATAAGTTATTCCTTTACTATTAACTATTTATTTATAAAATAAATAATAAAATAAATTGAAAAAATGTAATATAAGCAAATAAAGATAGTACAAAGGTCACGAGAGAGTACAATAGAAATTGATAGAAATATAACCAAATCAAAGTGAAAAGTTTTAAAAAATGTGATACATTTTATAGAAAAGCTTCATTCCAAGACACTAAAGAGATTGATTATACTATCCTGGATCATCGAATTTGCTACAAATGAAACTATCTAAAATATGTCAAAATCTTGAAAATAAAATATTTTAAAAGATGAAAATTAATATTTGATTGAATGGTCCTCATTAAGAAGAGTTCAACAACAGTTTTTATTCTCAATTGAACCTCATTTAGAATTTTTTGAATTACAAAAAAATAAATAAAAAATATATTCTTTTAATAGTAAATATGAAAATATCTTAATAATAAAATAAAAAAATTATGACAATCTAATGTAACAAAAAAGTGACATAAAGGTCACAAGTATGGAGATTTAGAGTTACATTGTATTGTGGCCAAATCAAGGAAAAAAATCAAATAAATGAGATAATTATTATGAAAAGTTCATTTTCAAAATACAAAGGAGATCAAATGTAACCTCCCTGATTCTTAGATTTTGCACAAATTGAAATATTTTATGCATCATGTCAAAACACTAGAGAAAATAAAATATTTAAAAAATATATAAAGATTGATATTCAATTTGGTAGAGCTTATTAAGTTGATTATAACTACTTTTGTTTCGTATTGATGAGACCATGTTTGGAATTGTTATGAATTATCAAGATAAATTAGATAAATAATAATAAATTTTATTTTAATATTAAGTTAATATACATCTAAGGTCAAATGAGATAAATTTAAGCAATACAATTTTACAAAACAAGGAAAAGTAATAGACACATAAGGGAAAATTTAAATTTATATAGCAATACAACTAATTCAAAGCAAAAAATTTGAAGAATTGAGTTAAATTATAGAGGATTGTTAAATGCTAAGGTTCTTAAGAGATCGACTGTAACATCCTTGATTAATAAATATGGTAAGAATTTAAATGTCTCTTAAAGCAAAACAAAATCATAAAAAACATTTAAATATATATAAATAGGTAATAAATAATTGGATATATCGTGTTATGATGAGGTTGTCGATAGTTGCTTCAATTGTTTTCAATCTTTCTTTTTAATTTCTCAAAATTATAAAATAATATAAGCATAAATAATAATAAATTATTATTTTATTGATAAGTATTTTTTATATTAAAACTTAAATGAGATAAATTAAGGAAATGTAATCTAACAATCAAAGTGACAAAAAAGTTACAAGAGAAGAGAAATAGAGATTCCAAATAATATAGCAAAATCGAAGCAAAAACATTTGAAACGAATATTATAAATTATACAAATAAGTTGGTTATAAGATATTGAGGAAAAATAGTGTAACATCATTGATCCTCAAATAAGTTGGAAATTGATATGTCTCTCAAAAAGGTTAACAAATAAAAAAAGTTAAAAAAAAAATGAACAAGTATCATATTAGATAGATCAAATCAAGATGTGTTCATCGACGATAGTTTAGTATTGATAAGTCCTCTTTTAGAATTACTACAAAATAAAACTTAAGATAAGAATAAAAAATTATAAATTATTATTTAATATTTAATAATTACATTTTTAACCTAAAATAAAAAATATTAAATAAATATAATAAAGCTAAATTAAAGTATTGTAAACATGATTGAGGAAGATATTTCAAGTTACTAAGTAGAACTACCAATTCAAATAAAAAGAAATGAGAGAACTTTTTTGGAAACTTTGCATTCCAAGATACAAAGTAGTCAAGTGTAACATCCTCTATCATCAAAAACATATAAATCAAAATATCTCATAAAGTATGCAAAACCATTAGAAATGTATTCTTTAAAAAATAAAATAAAATATGTATTTGGACATAGTTGATTGATTTGAGTCCAATTATGGCTTTTTACCTTGATAAAATAATGATTAGAATTACTATAAAATATAAAATTAGCATAAATAATAACAAAATAATATATTCTTATTGAGTAAAAAAATATAATGCTAAAATTAGTTAAATTTACAAATGTAAAATAACCAAATAAGAGCAATGTGAATCTTACACAAGAGGATATTTAGTATTAAATAGTAATATAACAAAACTAATCTGAAATATTTGAAGAAAAAAGATAACTGGTTTAAGAAAGTTTCTTTGTCAGATATAAATAAGGTCGAATGTAACATTCTCGATTATCAAATTAGGAACAAATTAAAATGCCTGGTAAGGCGTGCTAATATTCTAAAAAGCAAAATATTCAAAAAAAATTATAAATGAATATTTAATTTGATTAAGATTGTCAACATTTATTTTGCCTCTTTCAGAGTAAGCCTGGAATTAATTCAAACTACAAAAGGAATGAAACATAAATAATAATAAGTTATTATTTTAACATTAACCAAATATCCATTAAAGCTAAATAAGAAAAATTGAAGCAATTTAACATCACAAACTCAAGGTTATGCAAAGGTCACATAACAAAAGGATTAGAGTTTAAATTGAAAGAAATGATAAAGCGTATGAAATTTGCATTTTTTGAATTGAGGTGAATGTGTGTAATATCCTCAGTTATTAAATAAAGTACAAATAAAAATAACACATAAAGCATGCCAAAATCTTAGAAAATAAAAAACTTCAAAATATAATTATAAAAATTTAATTTGGTAGAGCTTATTGGGACTAGAACAATGACATTTATTTCCAATTTCTTACTACTCATTATAAATTAACACAAATTGGAAAAATAATTAGAAATAAATAATAATAAATTATTTTTTTTTATTTTATAAAAATATATGTTGAAGTTGGACATAAATTGAAGAATTCTAATATACTAAATAAAAGTAATAGAAATAACGTAAGAGGAGATTTATAGTTAAATAATAATATAACTGAATAAAAATAAAAAAATTAAAGAAATAAGATAAATTACATAGTAAAGTTGCAGTCGATGATATTAACCTGATTGAGCAAAACATCCTCAAACATCAAATGATGTACAAATTGAAATGTATCATTCAACATGTAAAAAATCTATAAAATAAAATGTTAAAAAATACAAATATAAACATTTAGTTGATAAACCTCATTATGGCAAGTCTTATGAAGTTTATGTCTCCTTAATTAAAGCTTGATTGGAACTATTAAAAGTTACAAAAGTAAATAAACATAAATAATAATAAATTTATACTTAAAAATAAAGTTATGTACATTAATGGTGAAGTGTTGTAAATAGAAGCAATATAATATAAACAAATGAAAGTGATGTAATAGTCACACAAGATAAAAGTTATAGTAAAAAAAATGAGATAAATTATATGAGAATGTTGCATTTAGATATAGTATGGAGATTCAGTGTAGCATTCTCGACCATCAAATGTGTTGCAAGTTGATGTCTCTCCAAAACATACGAAAATCCTAAAAATTAAAATATTTAAAAAATACAAAAAATAGATATTTATTTCAATAAAATTTATCAAATGAGTTTAATGACTTTTTTCCATTTTGTGTGACGTCACTTGAAATTATTATTATTAACTTAAGTAAACAAGCTTAAATAGTAATAAATTAATATTTAAAACTAAGCAAACATAATTTAAAGTTGAAATTATATAAACTGAAGAAATGTAATCTAATGAAATAAAAATAATGTAAATCTTACAAGAAAGGAAATTTAGTGTTACATGATAATGTTACAAAATCAAGAAGAGTAATTTAAAGATATGAGTTAAATAATAATAAGTTATATTTCAAGATACTAAAGAAATAAAGAGTAATATTTTTTAGCATCAAATAAAACATGAATTAAAATTACTCATAAAATATGCAAAACCCTATAAACATACTTAATTATCAAACTTAATTATCATAAAACATACCCAATTAATAGAAGGTTAAAGATATATATATATAATTTTTTAAGTATATAAAAGTCACTAAGATAAGTCTAACAAATTTTATTTCATCTCAATTTAACCTCATTAGGACTAACTCTAAATTTTTTCAAAGTAAAGAGGAATAAATAATAATAAATTATTATTAATATCAATGTAGTATAATGATAAAATGAGATAATTAAAAATAATGTAATAAATCTAATTCAAAGCAATGTAAATCTTGCATAAGAGGAGAATTCGATGTTCATAGTAATACAATTATTTCAAAATAAAATATTTGAATCAATTAGATAACTTTTATAGGAAAGTAACCTTACATGTTATTTAGGAGATAGAGTTAAACATACTTAATTATCAAACATGGTATGAATCGAAATTCTTATATAGAGTATCAAAATCCTATAAATAAATTTTTTAGAAATAAAGAGATAAATATTTGATTTAATAAAACCTATTAAGAAGATTCCAATGTATTTGTTTCATCTCTATCACACCACATTTAGAATTAAACAGTCCAAATCTCATCCAACTTGGTTGAATAGCTCAGATCAATTCCATCATGATTTAATTGTCCATAACTCATCCAACTCTACATCCTTTGATTCGAGAGACAAAAATCACTCCTATTAGATCTAATTGCCCTTGTCGATCCCTCTTAATGGCTACTTAATTAGTCGTTTTGTGTGTCGTCGCATGCATCCATTTTAGAATATTTTTTTTAATTCGTTTGGACAAGCTTTTTGTGTTGTTTGGTATAACTCTTTAAAGTACTTTTGCTTAACTTTGTCATGGGTATAACCAAAAAGTTTTTTATATAAATTTAAGCTTTATTCATGAAATAAAGAATGAATATGAACAGAATTTTAACATCTCAAAAAAAAGGCTACATCATATTTCATTGGTGTAAATTTCCTAGCTACACTTATGACATACTATTAGTCTAAATTTTAAATTCTTTGAGCTAAGTTTAAACCTTCTAGGCTTTCTTTTTCAAAGTTCTCTTTATAATTTTGAGTTCTTGTAACTTTCTATATTCATCAACATGAATAAGAAAATTTCTATGTTTTTATTAGAAATTTATTTCTTGTTATATTTTTATTTTTCCATTGGGTTAAGAGGCCTGACAATTATGAATGCCCAAGTTTGATTTGATCTTATAAAAAGTTGTGTTCAGGTTGAGCTTGCAAAAGCATAGGTTATAGTTGAACCCACAAAAAACTAGTAGATCGGAGGTGAACTGTAAGAAAAAACCTCAAGTTGGTTGGAAATAAAATATAAAAAAAATCTCAAGTTGTAACTCTTTTGGTAATGAAGTTTTTCTTAACTTCAATTGGGGATGTACATAGGTTTCAATTTGAATCAAACCACTTAAAACTTTTATGTACTATTTCAACTTTTATTTTTATTATCCTTAATCATAAAAATTATAAATTAATATATTTATAAATCAAAGTTTTCTAAGGAAATAAAATTATTTTATAAAGAATTTTTAAAAAATAAATACAGTCTCAAAATTAGCAAAAATATTTTGAAATACACGTGCACACAAGTACACCCACACACACATACAAATATACACACACACATGTATTCACAACTATGCAGACATGCTCACATACACAAACACACACATACATGCACAAACATATGCACACACACACAAGCATAAATCGAGACACAAGCACGCACATACCCATACACACACAAGCACATAGACATACACATGCACACATTCTTACAAATACACACATCAACAAGATCTCGCCAAAACAAGCACGCATGCACACACACACATATGCATGTGCACACACAAACACAAACCCATTTTACATGCATGCAAACACACATGCATGGAGACACATGCACATGCACGTGCCTAAACATGCACACGAACACAAAAATGAACACACACCTGCTTATTGACATGCACGTGCATGCACACATCAACACATACACACATAGACACACACATACACATGTAGACATAAGCATGCATAGCCACACATGTGGGCGTGCCTTCGAAACACATACACAGACCTATACTTACACACAAACACATGCATAATAGCACACATACACATATAGCCACACACACAGTGGAAAAATTAGGCACACACACATACATGCACACTCATAGGCATGCACAAACACATGCACACACACACATAAGCATGCTCATGCACACACACTCCCATGCACACACAAGCATGCACAAATATATTCATAAGCATGCACGCTTGCAAACACATGCACATACACACAAATACTTGCACACACATACGCATACACACGAACTCACATAAGGACGCACACACACACACACATTTACACTCAGACATTCACATGTGCACGCAGACATGCACATATATACAATTGAGCACATACACACACAAGCTCAAACACATTAACATGTGCACACATATGCACTCATGCACACACACACATAGACACAAACACATGCATGCACATGCATACACATGCACATGCTCCTAAACATACATATGCAAATGCTACACATAAACACACACATATGAACCCAAACACATAGACACACATACAAGTACATGTGCATGCACACACACATGCAAAGGTCCATACTCACATAGACACACATAAGCAATCACAGACACACACTCATGCACCCTTGCATGCACACACATACACTCATGCATGCATGCACGCACACACACATACAATCACACTCGCATGCACATGCATACCAACACATGGACAAGCACCCAAGCACACATGCACAAGGAGTCATATGCACATGTACACACATATACACACATGCACAAACACACAAACATAAAACATATGGACACACAAACACACATGGATAGATAAACATACATATGCATATGCATAAGAAAAAACATGCACATCAACACACACTTACACCCACCAACATGCACAAAAGCGCACATGCATGTACAAATAGGCACAAACACTCGCATGCATTAAGGATCACATATGTACATGTAAACAATAGTGTGCATATGCATACACATGCATGTCCACACTCACATACACAAATACTTGCACACTCACATGCATACATGCACACACCTAAACATACATGCATGCACACGAACCTGCACAAACAAATCCACATTAACAAACAAATCTGCACACATGCACATGAAGAAACATAACATACACATGCACACACCTATATGCACACTCATGCAAACACCCAAACATAAACATACACATACACACATTCACATGCAATCATGTATACAAATATATACAAACAAACAAAGGCAACAACCACTTCCACACACACACACATACACATGCATGACCACTTCCACACACACACACATACACATGCATGCTTGCACACATGCACCATATAGACACATGCATGCACCCAAGCAAACACATAAGAAAACATGCACACAAATACACACATGCACACACACCCGTAGACACACACGCACAAAAGTGAAAATATGCATGCAAATAGACTTACATACCCAGCACACAAACATGCATATACAAGTAAGCATAAATGAAAGCTCATAGAAGACATGAACACCCCATGCATACAAATGGATATGGACATATACATGTACACATACAAACACACACACAATCACACTTGCACATAGAGACACAAACAACACACATGCACAAGCATGAACACTCACACACTCACATGCCATGCAAGTCCACATGCACACATATGTGCATGGACACACACATACGTGAATATGAATTGATACTTGCACACACACACAAATGCAAATATGCACATGCTTAGGTACACACACTCATATGCATGAAGCATAAACAAATACACATGCATGCATACAAACACATAAAAACATGAACATACACATGTACACACACACATATACATGTACACACACACACATGCATACACATACACGCACATTCTAACATGTGTGCATGCACACAAGCAAAGACATAAACATACAAAAGAACAAAAATTTGTGCACACACACATGCACAAACTTGGACAATCACACACGGACATGCACACATGCAATCGCACACATATTCATACATGCAAACATGCACATACCCTCAAATGCACATACACAAGTACAAACACATGCATATGCACAAAAACATGCCAATGCATGCACACACATGCATACACACAAAAATACACCCACAGATGTGTGCACAAACACATGCATATACAAATACACACGTACACACACAAATGAATAAATACAAAAACATGAATAGGCATAAACACACACACACCCATATACACACATTTGTGGGCAAATACAAACACACAAGCACCACATAGCCACATACACACACAGACCCACACACACACGAGCATACATGCACACACATGCACACACATTACAAATGCATACATGCAGACACACACACAAGCATGAAAGTGCACAAACACAAATTTCTACACTTATGCATGCAAAAAACACACAAACAATCATTGCATGTAGACACACAAACACACGCACACACAATTGAATAGAAACGAACACATATAGCCACACACACATGCACACACACAGAATCATATAGGAATGCATGTGTACAGCAACACACCCATGCACACACATACAAGAACACATGCATGCACAATGCACATGCTTGCACACACTCATACGTGCACACTTATACACACACATGTACACATGCATGCACATGCACACACACAAGTCCACATGAATACACTCACATGTGCACACACTCATGCACACACACTTACACACACACAAATAAACATGCACATGCACACACACACATGCCCCCACACATGCATGCATAGATGAACACATGCACGCAAATGCATGCACAACTAGACACACACACACTCACACAGACATAAGCACACACACTCATGCACACAAACACAAGCACACACACTCATGCATATACACATATGCACACAAAAACCCACACACAAACTTATAGGCACAAACTCACACATAAACATGCTTGCACTCAAATGCACACATGAACACCCATACACACATGCACACATGCATGCATAAAAAAATAGACACATACATAAGTACATGCATGCATACACTCATAACACACATAAATATACACACATGCACCCCCACACACGTACACAGAAAAATATGCATATGCAAGAACCAATGCACACAGGCATACACACAAATGCACATACAATCACACACACACACAAGCACACACAAACACACATATGCACACTCACAAGACATAAAAACATACGCACAAGTGCACATGCATATGTCCACACACATAATTACATTCAATGACACACACAATCACCCATAATCACAAACACATGTACACATACATGAGCACATATATGCAAAAAAACAGACATGCACAAACACATACACATGCATATATGCACAATTGCAAACATGTACACACACATACACACACACGTATGCATGCTCACACAAACACACATATGGATGTGCACAACATGCACACACGTATGCATACACACACATCCACACATGCACATGCACACCTATACACACACATTCACACATGCACAAATGCACCAACATATAAACACATGCACATAGGTACACATGCATCAAGCACACACTTACACACATTTACACACAAACACATACTCAAATGTGTGCATACATCCATATGTCTACACATGTACACGCATATCCACACACTTATGTACAAACCCGAGCACACACACATGTACACACGCACATAAAAATGCTCATACACATAGCATGCATGCACCCATGCACACACACAAACACACAGGCACAAATGTACACACATATAAGCACACAGTCTCACACACATGAACAATTGCATTACACCCACACACACATATGATTGAGCACACATAGACATGCACATACACACACACACGTGGAAGCACTCATGCACATGCAAATGCACACAACAATAGCCCCCCCACACACACACTCTCACACACACATGAATTTGCACACATGCATGCAAACACATACAAATCCACAAATAAATGCACACACATGCATATATCCATGGGCACACGCATTACATGCACAAAGGCACATAAATGTAGACACATGTACACTCATGCTTGCACATAGCCACACACACACACACACATAAGAACATGTACAGACATGCACACTCACATGCACATGCTCACACAAGAAAATACACATAAGCATAGAAACATGTGTACATCTACACACATACACATAGGCACACATACATACACATACCTACATCCAACACATGCACGCATAGTGCACACACATCTACACCCAAACACATCTACAAACGCATGCATAGCAAACAATCTTATGCAGACACCCATATGTATGCCCACACAATCTGACACACTCGTCCATGTAGTCACACATATGCACACCAATACACATATGCACATGAAAACACACACCCACACACACTCGTGTACATGCACACACATGCATGAATGCATGCATGCAAGCACACATGCCCATATCCACACACACTTAAGTGTGCACACACACACATGCACATGTGAACACATCCACATAGACCCAAACATACACAAGAACATGAAAACACATATACACACACAAACAAAAACATGCATGAATATATGCACAAGTATAAACATACATATACATTCACACAAAAATACATCAACATGTACACACACATGCATGCTCACACATGAAAACACATACATGACCATGCACACATATGCACTCCCCCCTCGCACACGCACACACATATATGCACATAAGAACACATAAATACTTGAGTGCATTTGCACAACCATGCACAAAAATACTCACACACACATCCATGTACATGCATACACACACACACATGCACAAACAAACATGCAAAAAAAAATATATGCATTCGCACACACATACATGCATGAAAGCATGCACACGCCCACACAAACAAACAAACACACACAAACTTATGCTACCATGCACTCACATGCACACACATGCACAAACACACACACATACACATGCATTTACACAAACATGCATATGTACATGCACACACACAAGCACAGACACATAAAAACAAAGACACACATTTGCACACAACCATGCATACATACATACATGTGCACACACATGAACGCACTAGCAAACACATGCACAAACCCACATGTAATGCTTGTATATAGCTTACACACACACATGCACACACACATGAGTGCATTTATGCATACACAAACACACACACACACACACAAACACATACACAATCAGACATAAGCATGAATGCAAATATGCACACATGCATAAACACACATATTGGTGCACAAATACACACACAGACACATGCACACACACACATAAACACCCCTACATGCGCACACGTTGATGCATAAGCACACGCATGCAAAAACACAAGCACATCCATGCACACGCATGCCAACAAACCCACTCACTCTTGCCCACACACGGATACTCACACACACACACATGAATAAAGACGTACACACACACCCCCAAAAACACCCACACTCATGCATATGCATGCACACATACAAACACACATGAACACACACCCTGACCCCCCTCCTCCTACCTACACACACACTGATATATATGTTCACACACAACCTCATGTATGTATACACATGCACACACACACACATACATTCACACATGCCAACATGCACACACAAACACATACAAACACAAACAAATGCATAGACACATCCACTAACACAAGCGTAAAATGCTCATATGCGCTCATGTCTATCAAACTCATACAAAATCATATACACACATGTGTGTGCACATAAACCCAAAACACACACACATGCCCACACATGGACACATACACACACATGTTCACACACAAACACATGCATGCACTCACACACATTCAAACACATAATGGACAAGCTCTCATACACACATACGTGAACACTTATGCAAACACAAACACATGCACACAATAGTCCACTCAAGAAAATGCAAGCCTATGCACATTACCCCTCACACATGCACTCACATGCATGCACACACACATAAGCAAACACTAGCAAAATAAGCATACACACACATGCAAACATGCCTACAAACACACACACACACACACACGTGTATGCACACAAGCACACATACATGGACAATCACATACAAGCATATGCACATGCAATACACACATGCTCCCACACACATATACCCTCACATGCACACACAAACATGCACAAGTGCTCTAACACATGCACAAACACTCAAGCACACACCAAAACACCTACACACACTGACACACATGCATGCACATTAACAAACACACAAACCCACAAATATGCATGCACACATATTGACACACATATACTTGCACATAGACACACATACATTCACACATGTATATGCACAACCACACACATGTACAAACATGCAACAACAGATAATGAGGAAAAAACATGTAATTGCACATGCATGCCCACAAAAACACATATGCACACCAACAAAGATACACATGTATACATATGCATGTGCCTATGCACATGCACACATAAACCACACAACACATCATGCAAGCACAATGCACGCAAACATGCACACACACTCATGTGCACACATGCACATACATACGTGCAAGCACACACACACATGCACATGCTGATATACACACATTCATGCACACTCACACACGCACACTGATGCACACACATACAAATACATACCATGCATGCACCCATGAACACACACATGCACCCATATGCATACGCACACACACACACACACCCCATCAACCATACATGCACACATGCACACACACACACACACATACACATTGCATGCATAAGCACACACACTAATGCATGCAAATAAGAAAATATACACACACTTACAAATGCACACATGCACTTTCACACACAAACAAACATACACACATATAAACAAACAAAATCCATGCATGTGAACCTGCATATGCACACACTTGCCCAATTACACACATGTACTTGCACAAAATAGTGCACACATAAAAGGACACACACATGCATACACATGCACACCCAAACATGCACATACACAATCATGGACACACATGCAAGCATATGTTTATACACAAACACACAAAACTATACATGCATACACACACATGTACACATACGCATGTACACGCACACCAAATCACACCCACACAAACACAATCACATAAACATGCATGCATGCACACAAAAATACTTGCACATTCTTGCATGTATGCATGCATGCACACACATTCATATAGAAGTGCATACACATGGACACACAAACATGCATAAGAACACAAACACATGCACACAAACATGCACATGTACACACACACACACAAAAGCACCCACACACACATCCATGGATGAATACATGTGCACAAACATACACATACACATACACACAAGCACATGCACACTCATGTATATTTGAACACACACATGCACATGAACAAACATGAACATATACTCACATGCTCTTACAAACACATTTCACACCCACAAACACTCACATGCACCCATATGTATATACGCATGCACAAACACATGCAAATGCATGCATGCTCACAAAAGGACACACTCAAACAAGTGCACACAAATGCACACAGCACACATATGTGCTCACAAGAATACACATGCACACATAGACACACACACATGTGCTCATACCCTCAAGCACATACACATGCACAAATGTGCACATGCACACCTGCACACCCATGCACATGCACATACACACAAATGCATGTACACACGTGCATGCATCTAAACACACATGAATGCACATGCAAACCCATAAACACGTGTATATGTAGACAAGTACACTCACAGCACACATACACACATTCGTTTGTGCACACATACACACACACATGCATGGATATGCATGCAAACATGCATACTCATACATGCACTTGTGCACACATGTACATGCACACAGGTACACACACACACACACATACATGCACACTCACACATTCTTGCAAAAATGCAATCACTCGCCCACCCATAAATACACAAGAAACAAATGTACATATGCACAAATATACAAATGCACACACATGCAATTACTTATGCCAACATGCACACATGTACACACACACACATAGATACATGCACATATGCACATACATCTACATGTATGCACACATGCACATACACATGTAAAACTACACAAACATGCACATGCAAGCAAAATCATATGCATAGGCACAAGAAACAACACACACAAAGCCTCACAAACATAAAAACATGTACAAACATATGCAAACTCACACATACACACACATGCACACACGCACTAGCACAAACATACAAGTACACACACATATACACTTAAGTACACAGACACATGCATACACTCACAAAAGCATACACATGAACACACATAGAAATGCATGCACACCCACACAAGCACACAAACTTCCATAAATGCATATACACACACACACACACTAGCACATACACACACCCATGTATACATGTGCATGCTCACATGCCCACACAACAACAACAGCCATACATGCATAGAAATAAATGCAAACATACACACATGCATACACACACCCATATATACATGCTTGTAGAAATGCACACACACACACTTGCATGCACAAACACAAGAACACACGAGTATGCATAAACACACACATGCGCACAAACATGAACACATTCACACATGTGCTCATGTGCACATACACACACAAACACACATAAGCATAGAAATGTATGCACACAAGAGTGCCCACACACACTTGCACAACCACAAAAACAAGAACCCTCACACACAATGACACATGCACAGACATGTGCACACATGTTCACAATCATGTTCACACACATAAACAAAAACATTCATGTACACACACTCCATACAAACACATATGCACCAACAAGCACAAATACATACCCATACACATACACACATGCACTCATAAAACAAACAAAAACACACATGCACACGGATAAACATGAAAAAATACTCACATGCTCATCTAAACACACACACACACTCATGACCTTTGCATGCTTACACAAGCATGCACATGCATGCACAAAGACAAGCACACACATGTATGTACATACACGCATGCACACATGCCCACAAATACATACAACACACACATTTACATAGGCACACATAAGCCAACACATGCACACACACACACACATACTCGTGTGTGCACACAAACACCACACATATGCGCACATTCAAGTCCTTCACATACTTGCATGCACACACACACATGCAAACATATGCATGCACATGCTCACACACGTGCATGCACACAGACACACAAACATGAATCCACACACACACACGCACAAATGCACATGCACACACAAACATGCATAGCCAAAAATGCATGCACACATCCGTGTATGTACACATACACACATAGATGCATTGATGTGCACACAAAGATACATTCACGTAAATGCAATTGCATACCCATGCACATGCATAAACACACACACATGCTTGCACACATGCACTTATGCCTTCCAGAGTCTCAAAGTTCCCTTACCTCGTCTGGTGGTCTAACTCAATAAACGGATTTTAGTTGCAAGGAAAATGAAGAATGCTATTATTCTAGCTTTGTAGAAATCTATTACTCTCACATGCACATAAACACATGCATAAATGCACACACTTGAATGTCTCTACACACACGAACACATGCACACAAATGCATTTACACACAAGTCTACACACATGAGTAACCAAACACACAAATTCAAATGCATACACACACGTATGCACACAAACATGGACATGCATACACATAGATGCACACCAACACCTACACACAAATATTACATGTAGAAACAAGCACACATAACACATACAACACATAGCACACAAACACGCACAACACACACACACACCTGTGTGGCACATGCACACACACAAGCATGTACATGCACACATACATGCACACACGTACAAGCACAAGCATACACGTAGTCATGCATAAACAAACACAAAAACACTCATGGACATGCATGCTTGGACACAAGCTTGTAGCCACGCATGCATATTACACAAATGTACATAGATGCACACACATTCACACACAAACACACACACATACAAATATGCATACAAAAAAGCACACTTGCCCTTGCATAGACATATAGATGCATATGCACACACACGAATGCACAAGCATACACAATCACATGCACACACATGGTCATAGGCACACACATAATCAAAAAGGCTCATATACATAGAAATGTGCACATGTACATGCAAACACACATGCACACACACACACATGCATAAACACATGTACACACACAGACTCATGAACACCCGCATATATACATACACTTGCACACATATATGCACATGCATGCATGTACACGTGCACACGACACGTGCACATGACACCTACACATGAACATTCACTTATGCCCAAAGACACACAAACACATCTGCATACACACATGCACAGGAAAATGCACACGTAAATGCATGCACACACATACATACTCATGCCCATAAATGCATAGACACATGCATGCACACACACACATACATGTACACATACACATATGCACCAACACACATACACATGCACTCATACACAAACACATGTACATGCACGAACACACAAATTCACATATGTTACATGCGCACACACAACCCACAAACATGCAAAAGAACATAGACACATGCACACATAGATGCAAAAGCACATGCATGCAGATGTAGACACACTCACACATGTAGAAACCCACACACACATATACATGGACATGCATATGCACACACATGCATAAACACATGCACACAAGCACACAGACACACAAACACCAACAAACACATAGACAAGCACATACACTTGCATAATCAAATGTACACATAACAACAAACACACACATTTGCATAGACATAGACACATACATGCACTCACAGATGCATATACATATGCATGCTCATAATCATGCATCCACATGCACATACACACACCCATGCACCCACATGTGAGCATGTACACATACACCTACAACTACACAAACAAACACTCGCATACACACAAACACTCAAATTGCCACATGCCCACATAGACAAATGCACATTGACACCCACACACACATGTGTGTGCACATTGACTCACACACCAACACACACATGCACATATGCATGTGCTCACATACTCATACACAAAATCACATGCTCACTCACATAAAAACACACATATAAAAGCATGTAGACATATCCAGGCACATCTACACTGTAAGCATGTATAGCCACTTTTACACATGCATGCACACATGTACACAAACCCACACAAACACATTCGTATTCAAAAACACACACTCACACACATTCACATAGGAACGTGCATGCATTGATGCAGATGCACACAAACATGCATGCATATAGACATAAAAATCCACTCACACACATGTAGATGCACATGCACACAAATGCATACATACATAAGCACATGCAAAAGCATAGCCCTAGGCTCAATCACACACACATAGGCTCACAAACATAAAGCATGCATATGCACATGCAAAAGCACATGCATATGCACTTATATATTTAGAAACACATACACATGTGTGCACACATATACCCAAAAATACATGCACACATGGACTAATGCACACCTACACATCTGCATACATATGCATGTACATTCACACGAATGAATAGATGCACATGCACATACACACTTACACAAATACACAAGCATGTGTATGTATACACATGCATGCATGTGTGCCAACACACCCACACACATGCACATATGCACACACACACACACACATGCAAACATATATGCACATACACACATGCAAGTGCATCACATGCACACATACAGATGTAATCACATGCACATATATGAAAACTTATAGGTGCAAACACATGTACAAATATGCACACACTCACAAATACACATATGCACTTTTACACACAAACATGCATGACTACACAAACACATGAAGATGCAAGCAAGCACACACGTACGCACACACACACATTTACACATGTTCACATGCTCACACACAAACACACTAGCACATGAACTTGCACAAGAACAAAGTCACACATACTTGCACACACATGCAAACACACATACACAAACAAACACATGCACAAGCACTCACATATATGGACATGTACACAAACATAAGAAAATGTATACATGCATAAACATGCTTGGACACACACATACAACCACACAAGCATGGATAAGCATAAACATACACACACACACACAAAGACAATCACATGCATAGACTTGCACACTCATGTTTACGCACACACTAAAATAAACACACATACCCACACATATATGAACACATAGATAAACACACACTCACACACACATGCACATACCAACATACACACTTGTGTGCACATACACATGCACACATAAACACACAAAATCACACATACTCCCCTATGAACCCACATACAAGTGTGCATATGTGCACACACACACATAGACATACAGCAATGCACATAGCTTCCACACACATACACTGACACACACACACATGTGCCCTAATACACAGAGATGCACATGCACACAACCATACATACCCACACATATGAACACACAAATAGATACATGTACATGCATGCTTGTAAATAGCCACACATGCACATGCACACATGCATAAATATGCACCCATGCACAATCACATAAGCATGCACACACACACACACACATGAGCATGTACACAAATATGCATACAAGCATGTACCCACACATGCAAACACACAAGAATACACATGTCTATATGCACACACATGCACATACACACACCCACAAATACATGCACATATTCATATAGACACATCCACAATAGGCAAACACACACATGTATGCTCACATGCAATCACACAAATACGCACACATCCATACATGCACATGCACCTATCTATACATACAAACACACATGCACACTCTTGCACACACATAAACCCAAAAAAGCATGCACACACTTGCATGAATGCATGCACATGCACAAACACAAGTATCGACACAAACAAAACACACACACATACACATGGACACAAATGCACACACACATGCACACCCACACATACATGTACACAAACACAGACACAAAAGCAAAAGCAAAAGCAAAACATGCACACAAGTGCACACACAAACACACATGGACATGCATGCACACACACCTACACACATGTACACAGCTCACAAATGCACATAGATGCATGTGTGTATGCACTAACTCAAGTGCACATACACTTAAGCATGCACATAACTAGTGGGCACACATATCCATACACATATGCATATACATGGATATGATACATGCATACACACACACAAGGCCTCATAGAAATAAAAAATGAACATGCACATTCAAAAGCACATGAACATACACAAATACATATAGAAACACTTGCACATAAACATGCACACATGCACAAACACATACACAAACACAAATGCACACAAAGGCTAATGCATATCCATAAATGTACATATGCACACATATGCATGCATGCACATACATAATCAACCATAGATGCACATGCACACACTCACACATATACATAAGCATGTCTGTACACACACATATAAGTGAACATGCATCAACACATGCCCACACACATGTATATATGCAATCACACATATATAAAAACACTTGTGCACACATGCACATACAAACTACACATGCACATGCACACACACGAACACACATAGGTCCACACAAACACTCACATACACATACACACACACACTCACAAATACACACATGAACCTACACACACACAAACACACACAAATACACACATGCACCCACACACACATTCATGCATGCACAAACACATGCACACTTGTACATACACACATGCATGCATACATGCACATATACACACACACACACATATTAACACATGTTCGCATGCTGACACACAAGCCCACGAACATGCATAAGAACATCAGAACATGTACATATATGCACACATACACACAAACAAACTCATGCACATGCACTCACACTCACATGTGCAGACATGCACACATATATATAAGCATATGCACAAGCATATACATGTTCATACACACATACATAAACACACACACACATGCACACACACTTGTATGCACATATGCACTCCTACATAAGTGTGGATAAGCACACACATAGGCATACAAATGTGCAAACACATCCACATGCACAAATGCACACACATAGACTTGCATAATCACACACAAGCACATGCACACTCGCATGAGACACACACACACATATGCTCATATGAACACACATACACATGCACTCATTCACACACACACACACTCAAAAATGCACACACACCCACAAACATGAACTCACACTCTTACATGCACCTATGCACATATGCATTTTTGTGCATGTACATGCATATCGACATGCCTACACATAGGAAAATGCACACATATACACCTATGCACACACACCATACTTGCACTCATCAATATGCATAGATACAAACTCACAAATAAGCACATACACTTGCACATGCATGTAGACTCATATATTATATATGCATACACTAGCACACATGTACATCCATGAAATCACACACACATACACATATGTGAAAGTACACACACACACACACATAAATACACACAAACACATACAAACCCATATGCACATACATACTTGCATGCATGCACATCAACACATAGAATTGTGTACATAAAAACATGCATACACATACACATAAATGCACACACATGAACATACACACATTTGCACATGCTCACAGGAACACACACACACATCCACGAACACATGCATACAAGTGTAGGCAAACATGCACACACATATGCATCCATGCACTCACACTAGCACAGACACATACATGTAGGTGCCCACACACACACACACATGTGCACGCTCTCATATACATGCATCAATTTTAGCACACATACACACACATTAACACACTTGCACAGACACGCACACCCACATACATGCACACACAAATACTCACACATGCACACACATACACACAAACACAAACACATACATGTGCACACAAATGTACACTCATACATACGCTTACATGCATATACACATGATATCTCACAAGAACACATGCATAGATGCACACACTCATGTGCATGCACATATGTACAAATACATGTACATGCACACTTGCATAAACACCCTCTCACACACACAAACACACATGCATACATAGACACATGTTTACACATGTGCATGCACTCGCAGACACACACAGAAACCCATACACCCACGTATACGTACACACATGCACACTCCTATACATATATGCATACACGCACAAACACACAGAAGCACTCACACATGTGCCAACATGCACAAAAACATACTCATATGTACAAGCCCATATAGACACATGCATGTGCACACATACACAAAAACACACATGCATGCACATATGCACATACACCCATACACACACACACATGCATGGGCATATGCATATGAATGCATATATACATGCACACAAGCACACACACATGTGCTCATGTGAATACACACATAGTGCACATGCACACACATGCTAATATGCACTCATAAACACTAGCATACACACATATAGACACAAATGCTTGCACATGCACATGCTCATGCTAATGTATACTCACCCACATACACTCATGCATCACCCATGTAAAGACAAACAAACATGCACAACCATGTAAACACACATGCACATGAAGACACACATATAGGCACACACGACTACATTTGGATACACAAACTATCATGATATCATATGAACACCCATATGCACACATGTCTTCACATACACAAACACACATGCACATATGTGTTCACATACACAATCACACATGCACAAACATGCATGCACAAATAGACACACACACACACACACACCAACTGCACACATGCAAACACACATGTTCACGCATACACATGCATGCCTGCGCACACACACCAGCACATACACACCAATGCACATGCATTCATGCACACACATGCACTCCCCCACACATGCATAAACATACACAAATTCACACACATACAGACACACACATATACACACATAGACACATGTGTACATGCACACACACATATGCATATGCATCCATGCACAAATGCACATGTAAGCTCACATGTAAGCATAGCCCACTCACATGCATGCACCCAAACATACACACACAAGAACATATGCACACACACACACACATACACCTTCATGCACTTGTACGCAGGGACCCACACGTGCACTCACACACATATGCATACACATGCCCAAACATGCATAAGTAGATGCACACATTTGCAATCCCACACATGAACATAGACACATTCACATATGCACATAGATATGCAAGCACTTACAATGACATAGACAAGAACACGCATGCACACACACATAAATATGTACATGCAAAAACACACATAACACATGCACAGACATTATGACAAGCATGCACACACTCACAAAGACCAAAATTACATACACATATACACACATGCACATGCCCACATACATGCACACACTCATGAACATTCACTCACAAATACACACCCAGCCACACATGCACACAAATGTGCATACAACAAAAACACACAAACAAATACACATGCACGTACGCACACACACAAACATGCACACTCCTATACACACCCACTACCATAAATACACACCAACACACTCTCTCATGCACATTGGCTTACAACCACATAAATAGAGGCTCACATATACTCATAAACATGCATACACAGACATGCACATGAACACATACACACATATGCACATGCACATACACAACACACAAGCACACCCACACATTCATGTATACCTATGCACACAAACAATCAAGCACACACACATACATGCAAGCACACATAGATGTACATACATGTATGCACAAATATTCACACACACATGCATGCATACAAGCAAGCACACACATACCCATGGGAATACATGTGCACACTCACTCACAACCACTTGTGCACACACTAACATATACACAAAGACACACATGCAAAAATGCATGCATGCATATCCACACACATGCATGAACACATACACAATCCCCTACACATGTACATGCACACATATATACATAGACATGCACAAGCACAAAAACACTTACACATAAACAAACAAATTCAAAAATGCACTGACTCACATGCACATGCACATAAACACACATATGAATATGTAGTTGAACATGCTCATGCCACATGCACACACACACAAATACACACATACACAAATAAACACACATAAGAACACACAAGCACATGCACATATACACAAATGTGTACATACATGTGCATACACACGTGCACACAAAAATACAATAAAACGTGCACTCACACCAACACATGCACATCCCCTCACACATGAACATAGATACATACAATCATATGAAAACACAAACCTAATCACACAATCACGCACACACACGCACATACACATATGCACAATGATGCACACATATATAAAAATGCACACATACACACTTAAACAAGAACACACATGCATGAACACACACACACAATTGCACTCACCCACGAACACATATGCACACATACACAAATGCACATGTGCACACTTACACACACAAGCACACACAAAAGCTCACTGATATGCACACACATGTGCACATTGACATGCACATGCTTGTGCACATACACATGCACATGCACGTTCACACACACACACGCACACACACTTGTACATGCACACATTTACATAGGCATGCACACAAACACTTTTGCACACACATATGCGCTCAACATGCACATGCATGCATATGCAGACGTGCTTACACACACACACACATGTACACAAGTGCACACACATGTTTCCAAGAACATATGCACACATTCATATTGATGCACACATATACCCACAACCACACATGAATATATACAAACATACACACACACATGCACACACACACAAATTCATATGCACATGCAATGACACACACACACACATTCACAAATTGACCAACACTTGCAAAAACACTTGCTCACTCCTAAACATATGCACATAAGCACACATGTAGACACACATGCAAACACACTCACACATATACAAAGGCACACACACATACACATGCTTTCCTGCACACAAACATGTGCATGCACACACATATGCACAAACACAATCACATACACACACTTTAACACACATGCACATTGACACACACCCATACTTACGTGCATACATGTGCACAAACATACACACATGCATGTACTCACAGCAACACACATGTGCACATACACATGAACACAAACATGTACACATGTGTATGCACACACTTGCACAAAAATGAAAACACATGCTTGTTCACACATACATAATCACACACACACACATAAACTCATACACACTTGCATGAAAGTATGAACACAAACATGCACTATCAAACACACCCCCACAAAGACATATGCACACACATGTGCATGCTCATATCCATACTCACAGACCCACACTCACAAACCCACATACAAACATGCACACTCACACATACACACACCAAATTTGCACAAGCAGGCATAATCACAGCAGCACAAACTCACGTATACACATGCCAATGCATAGCAACACATACACATGTGCATACACATGCACCCACACATTCATGTGCTTGTGCATACACCATACAAACACACATGAAAACACATGCACTTGCATTCATGCACACAAGAAAATACACATAAGCATACACACATATACACATCCACACAAACACAGGTACACACATACACACACACACATATGCACCTATGCAAACATATGCATACACACATACTTGCACTCATATATAGGCTCACACACACAAACAAGAAACCACACACATGTGCAAACATTCACTCACACACACACATGAACAAATGCCACATGCACACACCAACACATACATAAGCATACAAACACACACTCATACACACAAATACACAACTACAAATACACTCCCACACACACACTCATGCATGAACACTCACACAAACACAAAATTACTTAAATGGACACACACACACACACATACACACATATATACATAGGTGCACAAATGCACACACACACATGTATACATGCATGTGCATAGCTACACACATACATAAGCACACCCACATACACACAAGTACACACAAGAACATGCACATGCATACACTCACCAAACACACAAAAGAAAAAACATTATACACACACACATGCTCACACATGCATGCACATGTACATATGTACTAACATACCTTAACCCACAAACATGTACACACATGCATGTAAAACACACAAACAAGCTATGCATGTTCATGCATGCATAGACTTGTAGTCACACACACATGCTCAAATGCACACAAACATGCATGCAAGGACACATATGAACCCAAGCACACACACATACATATGCACACACATAAACATAAGCACACAAACATACAAACACACATGCAATGCACACGCAAACACTCACACACCTGCAAACATACACACACACACATGCACACACACATACACACACAAACACACATACACACATACACACACACATGCACACAAGTACAAACATATGCGCATGCATGCACACAAACACATGCAAACACATACATATGCACACACATAGATGCACATATAAACAACCCCACACCCATATATATGCATAAACACACACACATATGGATACACCCACATGTGCACATTATAATATACACAAAAATATGCACAAAAAGATAAAGAAACACACACACATATATACATAAGTATAAATACAGATACACTCACAAAAACATTATGCACATGCATAAACACATACATACATGCATCAATACACACACACACAAAAGACACATGCATGTGCACATACATATAAACATGCATAGACGTACACCCATAAACACCTACACACAAGCAACCACACACACCTAAACATTCAGACACATGCACAAATATACACACTCACACAGGAACATACATGCACATACACACACACAAACACATAGACACACACATATGTGCACATGCACACATAGACATACAGACATACAAAAAAACAAGCACACACGTGTATGCAAACACACATGCACATGAAAATATAAACAAATGCACATATGCACATGTGAAAACATACACACAAAAGCACATCACAAAAAACTTGCATATACACATGCAAAAACATGTCCACATATAGGAACACATACATGCTCCTATATAAACACACACATGTACACTCAAACATACACTCACCACACATGCACACACACATGTGCATACCTACACACATGCACACACACATAAGAACCCATGCATGCACATGCACATGCACACGAACACACGCATAACAACATGCACATTAAGATGTTTGTGAACACACACACAGACTCACAGACATGTGCACACTCACATACATAGACATGCACAAGTGTGCAAAAACACACTCATAAGTGCACACGCACACACATGAATAATCATGCACACGTACATGTATGCACAAAAACATAAACACACAAGCATGCACACACACCCTCCCCCTCCCGCATGCACACACACCCATATGCACGAAACAAACTCACATACAAAGACACACATGCATATGCACATGTCCATGGACACGCATGCATAAATATACAAATGTGCTTGCACACACACACATGCACCCATACATGCACCTACATAGGTGCTTACAGACACTTGTGCACTTAGTCACACACATGCACACACATAGGCACATAAGCATGTGCACACACACACACACATCCTCACATTTGTGTACAGACTAATACACTCTCCTACGCATACAAGCATGCACATAAGCACACACACATATATGGATGCACATAAACACATGGAGATGTGCAGACATGCAAATGCACTCCTACACATACATGCACATGCATACACATGTGCACATGTGCACACTCACACTCACACACACATACATGCACAAAAACATGCACACATAAATCCATGCATGCAAGCACACATGTACATACACACATGCACACATAAGTGAACACATAGACATGGCCACACCCATGCTGATGCATGCGAATGCACACACACACACACATGTGCATGTAAACATACACAACAAAAACACTCCCATACATGCACACACCCACCTATGCACACACTTATAAAAGCACACAAGCACACACACTCATATGCACAAAAACTCACACATGCATGAATAGATGCATACAAACACACATATGCAAGCACACATAAGAATTCTTGCACACACACTTGTATATGCACTAGCATTCACACAAACATGTACACCCAATACATGCACACATGCATATGCACACACAAACACATATGTGCACACACAGGCACACAACTACATGCATACACACTTGCACACATGCATGCATTAACATATGCACACACATATGCACAGATGCACGCACTTGAACACACACATAGGTTTCACACTAACACACGTACAAACATTTGCACACAGATATAGACACACATGCAGAACATCACACACACAAAAACATGCACACCCATGCACATACGCACACACACATACACCTGCATACATGTACATGTAGAGGTACATGCATATGCACTTACACAAGTGTGAAAACACATATAGTCATAAACAAACACACATGCACATGCATGCCTACACACTCGCATGACAAACACACATGCATGCACCAACCCATGCACACACTGGTACGCACACACACACTCATATGCATAAAAACTTGCAAATGCATATGTATACACACATGCATGAATAGATGCATACAAATGCATATATGCAAGCACACACACATGCACTCTTGCACACACACTTGTATATACACTAGCACACATACAAACATTTACAACTAGTTCACACACACTCATACAGAAACCACACACACACATGTGTGCACACACAAGAACACACCCACATGCATACACACATGCACACATGCATGCATACACACTTGCACACATGCACGCACTTGAACACACACATAAGTTTCACACTAACACACGTACACACATTTGCACACACATATAGACACACATGCATACACATACATGCACATGTACACACATATGCGTATATGCAAACACATAGACAATAGCACACACACAAAAAGATGCACACCCATGCATGTGTGTGCACACACATGCACATGCATACACGTACATGCATAATCACATGCAAATGCACATGCACAAGTATGAAAACAAACATAGCCACAAACAAACACACATGCACATACATCCTTGCACACTCGCACCACACACACACATGCATGCACCCACCCATGCACACACAACAACATGCACACATTGGTACACACAAATGCATTTACACAAGCACCTGCACACACAAAAACACTAGCACACATGCACACATGCACACATAAACAAATATGCAAACATATGTGCCCACACGCACACATTTACATAGGCACACCTAAAAGCATATGCACAAGAAACACACACACACAAGCATACCCACACGTGCACACACGCACTCCTAAGCTTGCACACATGGACACACAAACTTGCATGCACTCATGCATAGACACTCATGCATACCAACTAAGAAAATGCACACATACATGCACCAAAATACATGCACACATATAAACACGAATGCATTCACATGCACACGCACTTGCATACATGCATAAACACATAAACATACACAAAAATGCATAGACACATACACAAAAACACTAAGGTACATGCACACACACATACAAACATAAACATACACATGATGTGCATAGGTATAGACACAAGCACACACACACACATATGTAAATAGGAACACATACATCCACATAACTTGGTCATACTATTATGCACACAAATACACAAACACAAACATACACACAAGCACACCCTCACACACTCACCCACACAAATCACACACCTATGCATGCACATGTACACAGACCCACACAAATGTACACATACATAAATGCATAGACACACATTAGCACACAGGCACGTGCACATGCCCACACACATATATGCACACACATATGCATGTACACAACTACACAAATTCACACAAGCATAAAGACACACGCATGCATATATGCATTCATAAATACACATGCATATGCAAAGACACACACACATTTAGTCACACATGCATGGATAAGCACAAAAAAAATAAACACATAAAAACACATGCACATAAAGACAAGCATACACACACAAGCACACACCTACACACTCACACAATCATATGCACACACACAGACACATAAACACCTTCACATGTACACACAAATGCACACACCCGCATATAGGTAAACATAAATACCCATGTGTGCACGCACACACACATGCAAACATACCTATAGAATCACACAGATATATATATATATATATATATATATATATATATATATATATATATATATATATATATATATATGAACATAATTTTACATAAACAAATACACACATATATGCACATAGAAACACATTTTCCCTCATTGAAGCACACAGTTGCACAAAAATGCATGAACTCATGCACAAATAGGCAAAGATGCACACACAAACACCCACACACATGAACACACAAACATGAGCATAAGAATGTATGTAGATGCATGCACACACTCACACATGGAAGCGCACACATACACATGCACACGCATGAACACGAACAAGCATGCAAACTTATAGATACTCACAGACATACAAAAACATGGTAACATGCAAATGCATAAAGACATACATACACACAAACACTCACACCTCCATAGAAACACACACACTGTTCAACAAACACACTCACAAACAAGCACACAGTTAGCACACAAATAAGCACAAGCAAACACACATGCATACAGTGACGTGCAAGCACACACACCTTCTCACATGCACATGAATGCACACACTACACACATAGACATGCATACACCCATGCTTGTACACACACACACACTTGTGCAAACACATGTAGATGCATACACAACTATACACATACCAACACTCAACTACACACTCATTCAAACACACATGCACATGAATGCACACACACAACTACACATGCATCCAAAAATGCACACACAAACCTACATTAGCAAAACTACACACACATGCCAAAATGCATGCACACACACACACACTCATGCATATAAAATATGTTAATACACACATGTACATGAACATACACTCACAAATTCACGTGCACTTGCAAACACACATACACCAACACACACTAATATGTACCATATTCACACACATGCATGCACAAGCACAATGACAAACATGCATGCATACACACAAGTACACAAATGCACACAAACATAGATACACATGCAAACCCCACACACACACTCGATTGCCCACATGAACAGTTGAACTTGTGTGTGCATAGAATACACACACCCACGAACACATGTGAATGTGTGTGTATGTCCACACATGCACCCATATGTACACACACATAAATATAGATATGTACATACACACACACACAAAATTGGACATGCATGCACACACATGCACATACATGTACACACATGAATGACACTCACCCCGTTCTTACACCCACACACACACAAATTCAAGCATACACACAAACACATGCAAACACCATACTTACATTCTCACATATATAAACACAAACATACACATGCATACATGTAAATGCACACATGCATGCAAACATACATGGATGTATGTGTAAATTATGAACATGAACACACATGTACAAACAAAAACTAAAAAAACACATACATGCATGCTTGCACACATGCATAGCTTGTACACCTACATATCTTACATAGATGCATGCACACATGCACACACACACACAAAAATATACATGTACACACACTTACACACACACACACGCACACACACATGCATGCACATGCATAGGCACACTAATGTGCACACACACACATGCTCATAAAATTGCACATGGAAACACAATTGCACAAAAACAAGCACTTGTGTGCACACACAGAAACTTATAAACAATCATGAATGAACACACATAAATAGACACACATGCACATATATGCATACATATACACAAGCATGCACACACACCAACACACACACCACATATGTACTTACACACATGCACTCAAAGATGCATACACACTTGCTCATACATACACACATGTACACATACACATAGACATGCATATACACACAAACACACTCACACATGTAGATATAGAATCACAATCGCACATTCAAACACAAACACACACAAACAAATACATACACATGTGCACGTGCATACATACATATGCACACACACATGGATGCAAGCACACATGCAGCTTCACACACACATATGTCCAAAAGGACAAACACACAATGACACACTCTTATGCATATGCTCACACACATACATGCACCACACATGCACATGCACATGCATTCATGTACCCAAGCACACACACCCACAAACACGCACACTTACATGCACACACATACCATCACACTAACACACAAACACACTCATGTACACACAAACTAGTATGCATGCACTGACATACAGATAGATAGGCATGCATAAGAAAGTACACACATGAACACACACGCACACACACACACACACACTCAAATATGCATGGACACACACACATGTACACATACTTAGTTGCACACACCTACTTACACATAAGAATGCACACACATGAACCCAAATATGCAGATACTAGCAACTCGCAATCACACATGCATAAACATGAAGAAAAACCCACACATGAACACACAAGAACACAAACACATGCATGCAAAAAAACATGCACACATGGAAACACAAACAAATGTGAATGCACATAAACATAAACATGTAGAAACACACAAACACGTGCATATACATGTTCATGAATAAATGCACATGAACACACTACATATGCACACACATACACATATACAAACATGCATATGCATAGATATAGATTTGCATGCACACACACACACATGCAAATTTCATAGAATTTCACCTTCATAATAGGCAAATTTCCCAAAGGAAGTCAATCAGAATTAGGCTGGATGGGACCTTTGTTTGTTTGATTTATCAGCTGACTCATCCTGGGTCACTTGCACACACATGAGTTACACACCCTAGACATGCATACACATGAACGAATACACACACATAAAGACACAAATGCACCATTATACACAGACATTATGCACTTGAGCATGTACAAATCATACACAAAATCACAAACGTGCACATGCACACACACACATACACACAACTAAACATGGATGCAAAACACACACAAGCTAGTGTGCATGCATACAACACACATTCACATATGCATGCATGCATACAGAGACACACATGCATCTGAATGCACATGTGCACAAGAACACACACATGCACCCACAAACTCACCAATGCAGATAGACACATGCATAATTCAACACACATGCACAATATCACACACACAAAAACATTAATACCCAGGCACATGCACACAAACAAAAAACACACATGCACATGCACACACATACATACAGAATCATATGCATATGCATATAGACAAGTGTGAAAACACACATAGCCACAAATGATCACACATGCACATGAATGGCTGGACACATGCATGACACACACATGCACAACTAGAGCAAGTGCACACTGGTGCACACAAATGAATGCACACATGCACATGCACACACACAAACAAATTTGCAAGCATATGTACCCACATGCACATGCACACTCTCACATAGGCATATGCAATGGCACACACACTAGAAACAAACGCACAAGCATAGCCACATATGTACATACACACACACACACACACACTCCTAAGGTCACACACAAAGACATACAAACATGCATGCATAGACACACACAAACAAATGCCCATTAAGCAAATACAAACATAGATGTACCAAAATACACACATATAGGCACAATTGCCTTGACAAACATATGCTCTCATTCACATGCACAAACACACAAACACACACACATAATGCATAGACACATGGACACAAAAATTAAGGTACATGCACTCACACACACACATATAAACACACTAATTCACACATGCACGCAAACACTCATGCATTAGTGCTCACATGCACACACACACACTTGCATAGACACAAACACACACACACACCAACAAATTAATGTAGAAAGATGCATGCACACACACACTTACACACATGCATGAATACATACACACATAGGCACACAAATTGGCAAAAGCGCACACACGTTCAAACACATGCAAATGAACTTGAACACAAGAGTATGTGGAGAACCTGCACAAACATGCAAACACTAACTCAAGAATGCATGCAAGCATATATGCATGCACATTTACAAATGCATGCACCTCCATACTTACATATATCCACTTGCATGTACACACACTTACACACACAACCACACATTCACATAAGCACACCTACATATACACACGCCCACATATGAAGATACACACACGAACACACAAAGGC
>JAIUJO010000627.1:17500-20000 GCA_023846275.1 Vanilla planifolia
AGAACTAGAAGAAGAAGAAGATGATGATGATGAAGAAGAAGTAGAAGAAGAGGAAGAAGAAGAAGAGGAAGAAGTAGAAGTAGAAGAAGAAGAAGTAGAAGAAGTAGAAGAAGAAGAAGAAGAAGAAGAAGAAGAAGTGGAAAGTAAAGGAGAACTAGAAGAAGATGATGAAGAAAAAGAAGAAGAGGTAGAGGAAGAAGAAGAAGAAGAAAGAGAAGAACAATTTGGAGAAGGAGAAGAAGAAGAAAAAGAAGAAGAAGAACAAGAAGAACAAGAAGAAGAATAAGTAGTAAAAGAAGAAGTGGTAGTAGTAGAAGAAAAAAAGAAAGAAAAAGAAGATAAAAGACATGAAGAAGAAGATGAAGAAGATGAGTAAGAATAAGAAGAAGAAGAACAAGAACAAGAAGAAGAAAAAGAAGTTGAATTTGAAGAAGAAGATGAAGATGGTGAAGAAGAAGAAGAAGGAGAAGGAGAAGTAAAAGAAGGAGAAAGTGAAGAACAAGAAGGAGAAGAAGAAGGAGAGGGAGAAGAAGAAGAAGGAGAAGAAGAAGAAGAAGAAGAAGAAGAAGAAGAAGAAGAACAAGATCAAGAAAAAGAAGAAGTAGAAGAAGAAGAAGGAGATAAAGAAGAAGAAGATGATGATGAAAAAGTAGAAGAAAGAGAAGAAGAAGGAGAAGTAGTAGAAGAAGAAGAACGAGAAGAAGAAGAAGGAGAAGGAGATGAAGGATAAGGAGAGGAAGACGGAGAGGAACAAGAAGAAGAAGAAGAAGAAGTAGAAGTAGAAGAAGTAGAAGTAGAACAAGTAGAAAAAGGAGAAGACGAAGGAGATTGAGAAGAAGAAGAAGAAGAAGAAGAAGAAGAAGAACCACAACAAGAAGAAGAAGAAGAAAAAAAGAGGAGGAAGAAGAAGATATAGAAGTAGAATAAGAACGAGAAGAAGAAAAAGAAGAAGAGGAAGAAGTGGAAGAAGAAGAACATGAAGAAGAAGAAAAAGAAGTAGAATTTGAAGAAGTAGAAGAACGAGAAGGAGAAGAACAAAAAGAATAAGAATAAGAATAACAAGAACAAGAAAAAGAAGGAGAAGAAAAAGAAGAAGAAAATGAAGTAGAAGAAGAAGAAGAAAGAGGAGAACTAAAAGGAGGAGAAGAGGATGAGAAGAAGAAGAAGAGGAACAATAAGAAGAAGAATTAGAAAAAGGGGAAGAAGAAGAAGTAGAAGAACAAGAAGACAAAGGAGAAGAAAAAGAAAAAAAAAGAAGAAGAGGAAGGAAAAGAAGAAGAAGAGGAAGAAGAAGAAGAAGAAAAAAAACAAGAAATAGATTTCATAGAAGTAAAAGAAGAAGAAGAAGAGGAAGAAAAAGAAGAAGAAGAAGAAGTTGAAGAAGAAGTTAAAGGAGGTGAAGAAGAAGAAGAACAAGGAGGAGAAGCAGAACAAGAAAATGATTAAGAATAACAATACTAAGAATTAGAAAATTTAGAAGAACAAGATGAAGTAGAAGAAGTAGAAGAAGAAAATAAGAAGACGAAGAAGAGGAGGAGGAAGAAGAAGAAGAAGAAGAAGAAGAAGAAGAATGCAAAGAGGAAGATGAAGAAGGAGAAGGACAAGAAAAAGAAGAAGAAGTACAACAAGGAGGTGGAAGAGTAGAAGAAGAAGAAAAAAGATGTAGAAGAAGTAGAAGTTAAAGAAGAAGAAGAAAAAGAAGGGAAAGTAGAACAAGTCTTAGTGAAAGGGGGGGAGGAGAAGAAGAAGAAGAAGAAGATAAAAGAAGGAGTGGAAGATGATGAAGGAGAAGAAGAACGAGAAGAAGAAGGAGAAGAAGAAGAACAAGAAGAGAAAGAAAAAGAAGTAGAAGAAGAAAAGTGAAGGAGGAAATAGAGGTAGAAGAAGAAGAAGAATAATAGACAAAAAAAGAAGAAGAAGATGAAGAAGAGGTAGGGAAGAAGAGGATGAAAAAGAGAAAGAAGAGTTAGTAGTAGTAGTTGAAGAAGAAGAAGAAGTAGAAGAAGGCGAAGAAGATAAAGAAGAAGAAGAAGTAGAAGACGAAGATGAGGAGAAGACGAAGAAGAAGAGGAAGGAGAAGAAGAAGAAGAAAATGATGAAGGAGAAGAAGTAGAAGAAGAATAAGAAGAAGAAGAAGAAGTCAAAAAAGAAGAAGAAGCAGAAGAAGAAGATGATTAGAAAGAGGAAGAAGTGGAAGAAGAAGAACAAGAAGAAGAAGAGGAAGAAGATGAAGCAGAAGATGATGATGAAGAAGAGGAAGAGGAAGAGGAGGAAGAAGAAGATGTAGAAGAAAAAGAAGAAGAAGACGGCGAAGAAGAATATTAATTATAATAATAATGATAATATTAATAATAACAATGATAAAAATAAAAATAATAACAATAATAATAATAATAAGAAAAAAAGAAGAAAACAACATAAAAAAACAAGAAGAAGAAGAAGGAGAATGGAAAGGAGAAGAAGAAAAGGAATAAGAATGGGAAGAAGAAGAAAAAGAAGA
>JAIUJO010000627.1:25000-27500 GCA_023846275.1 Vanilla planifolia
TGATGAAGAAGAAGAGGAAAAGGAAGAAGGAGTGGAAGAGGAAGAAGAAGAAGAAGAAGAACAAGAAGAAGAAGATGATGATGATAATGATGACGAAGGAGAAGAAGAAGAGGAGGAGGAGGAAGAAGAGGAAGCAGTCGAAGAATAAAACAAAAAGATGATGATGAAGTAGAAGAAAAAAAGAAGATGGGTAAGAAAAAGAAGAAGGCAATAAAGAATAATAGTAATAACAATAACAATAATTACAATAATAATAATTGTTATTATTATAATAATATTAATAAAAAATAGGTGAAAAAGAAGAAGGAAAAGAAGGAGAAGAAGAAGAAGAAGAAGAAGAAGAAGAGAAAGATGAAGCAAAAGAAGAAGAAGAAGAATAAGAAGAAGATGAAGAAGAAGATAAAGAAGAAGTAGAAGGAGAAGAAGAAAAATAATGAAAATAATAATAGTAATAATAATAATAATAACAATAATAATAATAAAAATAATAATAATAATAATAATAAAAAAAAGAAAAAGAAAAAGTAGAAGAAGAAGGCAAAGAAGGAGAAGTAGAAGAAGATGAAGAAGAAGAAGAAGAAGTAGAAAAAGAAGAAGACGAAAATGAAAAAGAAGAAGAAGAAGAAGAAGAAGAAGAAGAAGAAGAAGATGGGGAAGAAGAAGAAGAAGAAGAAGAAGAAAAAGAAGAAGAATTATAACAATAATAACAATAAGAAGAAGGAGAAGTAGAAGAAGTATAAGAAGAAGAAGCAGAAGAAGAGGAAGAAGAAGAAGAATAAGAGGAAGAAGAAGAAGAAGAAGAAGAAGAAGATGAAGAGGAAGAAGTAGTAGTAGAGGAAAGAAGAAGTAAAAGAAGGAGAACAATAAAAAGACGAAAAAAAGAAGAGAAAATAAATAAGAAAAACAACAAGAAGAAAAAGAAGAGAAAGGAAAAGAAGAAGTGGAAGAAGAAGAAGAAGAAGAAGTTGTAGTAATAGAAGAAAAGAAGATGAAGAAGAAAAAGAAAAAGAGGAAGATGTAGAAGAAGAAGAAAAGAAGAAGAAGAAGAAGAAGAAGGAGAAGGAGAAAGAAAGAAGAAGAAGAAGTAGAACAAGAAGAACCGAGATGAAGAAGAAGAACAAGAGGATGAAGACGAAGAAGATGAAGAAGAAGAAGCACAGGAAGAAGAAGAAGAAGAAGAATAAAAAGTGGAAGAAGAAGGAGGAGAAGAAGAAGATGAAGAAGAATTAGTAAGAGATTAAGAAGATGAAGAAGAAAAAGCAGAAGAATAAGAAGAAGAAGAGGAAGAAGAAGAAGAAGAAGAAAACGAAAAATGAGAAGAAGAAAAAGAAGAATAAGGAGAGGAAGAAGATGAAGAAGATTGGGAGGAAGAAGAGGAAGAAAAGGATGGAGAAAATAAAGTAGAAGAAGAAGAAGAGAATGGAGAAGATGTAAAAGAAGGAAAAGAAGAAGAAGATGAAGAATAAGAAGAAAGAGAAGAAGAACAAGAAGAAGAAAAAGAAGAAGAAGAAGAAGATAAAGGAGATTAAGAAGGAGAAGAAAAAGGAAAAGAAGAGGGAGAAGAAAAGGAAGAAGAAGAAGAGGAAGAAGAAGAGAAGAAGAAGAAGAAAAAGAAGAAGATGAGGAGGGTGAACGAGAAGAAGAAACAGAAAAAGAAGATCATGAGGTAAAGAAGAAGAAGAAGATGCAAAAAAAATAAGAAGTAGAGGAAGATGAAGAAGAATAAGAAGAGGAAGAAGAAGAAGAAGAAGAAGAAGAATAAAAGAAGAAGATGGTGTAGAAGAAGAATTAGTAGCAGAGGAAAAAGAAGGTAAAGAGGAAGAAGAAGAAGAAGGAAATTAAGGAGGAGAAGAAGAAGATGAAGAAGAACAAGAAGAAGAAGAAGAGGAAGAAGAAGAAGAAAAAGAAGAGCAGGATGAAGAAAGGGAAGAAGGAGAAGTTGTAGAAGAAGAAGAAGGAGGAGCAGGAGGTGGAGGAGGAGGAGAAGATGAAGAAGAAGAATAGGAATAAGAAACAAATTAGAAGAAGAAGAGGAGGAGGAAGAAGAAGAAGAAGAAGAAGAAGATGATGATGATTATAATGATTAATATGAAGAAGAAGAAGACGAAGAGGTGGTGGAGGAGGACAAAGAAGAAAAAGAAGTACAAGAAGAAGAAGTAAAAGAAGAAGAAATAGAAGAAGAAGAAGAAGAAGAAGAAGAAGAAGAAAAAGGAGCAGGAGAAGAAGAAGAAGAAGAAGAAGAAGAAGAACAAGTAGTAGAACAAGAAGAAGAAGATGATGATGAAGAAGAAGATGGAAAAGAATAAGAAGAAGAAGAAGAAGAAGATGTTGGACATGGTAAAGAAGAAGAAGAAGAAAAACAAGAAGACTAAGAAGAAGGAGAAGATGATGATTCAGATGTAGAATAAGAAGAAGAAGAAGTAGATGAAGAAGAAGAGGAGGAAGAAGAAGAAGAAGAAGAAGAAGGTAGGGACGAAGAAGAAGAGGAGGAAGAAAACGA
>JAIUJO010000627.1:35000-45000 GCA_023846275.1 Vanilla planifolia
AGAAGAATAGGAAGAAGATGACTGATGAATGAGAAGAAGTAGAAGAAGAATAAGAAGAGGACTACCATGAAGGAGAAGTGGAAGAAGATGAAGAAGATGAAGAACACAGAGAATAATAATAATAATAATAATAATAATAATAATAATAATAATAATAGTAATAATAATAATAATATGACAAAGAAGAACAAGGAAGAGGGGGAGGAGGAGGAGGAGAAGAAATAGAAGAAGAAGAAGAGGAAGAAAAAGAAGAAAAAGTAGAAGAAGAAGAAGAAGAAGAAGAGGAAGATGAAGAAGAAGACATAGAAGACGAAGAAGAAAAACGAAAAGGTGGAGAAGAGGAAGAAGAAGATGAAGAGGAAGAAGAAGATGATGATGAAGAAGAAGGAGATGAAGAAGAAGTAGAAGATGGTGAAGAAGATGAGCAAGAAGAAGAAGAAGAAGAATAGGTTGAAGAAGAAGAAGAGAAAGAAAAAGAAGAAGAAGAAAAGAATAAGAAAAAGAATTACAAGAGGGATAAGAATAAGAATAAGAAGAAGAAGAAGTAGAAGAAGGAGAAGGTGAAGAAGATGAAGAAGAGGAGGAAGAAGAGGAAAAGAACAAGAAGAGGAAAAGGAAGAATAAGAAAAGAAGTAGAAGTAGAAGAAGAAGAAGAAGAAAAGACAGAAGAAGAAGGAGAGGAAGATGGAGGAGGAGGAGGAGTAGGAGGAGGAGAAAAAGAAGAAGATGAGGAGGAGGAAGAAGAAGAAGGAGAAGGAAGACGAGGAGGAGTCGGAGAAGAAGAAGAAGAAGAAGAAGGTGAACAAGAAGAACAAGATGATGAAGAAGTAGAAGAAGACGATGAAGAACAAGAAGAGAAGGAAGAAGAAGAAGAAGAAGAAGGAGGAGAAGAAGAAGAAGAAAAAGAATAAGAAGAAGGAGAAGAAGAAGAAGAAGAAGAAGAAGAAGAAGAATAAGAAGAATAAGGATAAGGATAAGAAGAAGAAGAGAAGGAAGCAGAATAAGAAGAAGAAGTAGGAGAAGAAGAAGAAGAAGAAGCAGAAGAAGTAGATGATGATGATGTCAAAAAAGAAGAAGGCTATGATGAAGGAGAACAAGTAGAAGAAGAATAAGAACACTATCATGTAGGAGAAGCAGAAGAAGAAGAAGAAGAAGGAGGAGGAGAATAAGACGAAGAAGAAGAAGAAGAAGAAGAAGAGGAAGAGGAAGCAGTTGAAGAAGAAGAAGATGACTATGATGAAGGAGAAGAAGAAGTAGAAGAATAAGAAGAAGACTATCATGACAGAGAAGTAGTAGAAGAAGAAGATGATGAAGAAGAAAAAGAAGAAAGTTAAGAAGAAGAAGAAGAAGAACAAGGAAGAGGAGGAAGAGGAGGAGGAGAAGTATAAGAAGAAGAATAGGAAGAAGAAGAAGAAAAAGCAGTAGAAGAAGGAGAATAAGAAAAAGCTGAAGCAGAAGATGGAGAAGACGAATAAGAAAATGTAAAAGGTGGAGAAGAAGAAGAAGAAGAAGAAGATGATGATGATGATGATGAAGAAGGAGATGAAGAAGAAGTAGAAGATGGTGAAGAAGATGAGGAAGAAGAAAAAGATGATGAAGATGAGGTAGAAGAAGAAGAAGAAGTTGAAGAAGAAGAAGAGAAAGAAGAAGAAGAAGAAGAAGAAGAAGAAGAAGAAGACGAAGAAGAAGAAGAAGAAGAAGAAGAAGAAGAAATAGTAGTAGAAGGTGAAGAAGAAGAAGAAGAAGAAGAAGAGGAAAAAAAGAGGAAGAGGAACAAGAAGAGTAAGAATAAGAAGAAGAAGAAGGAGAAAAGTTAGAAGAAGAAGAACAAGAGGGAGAAGATGAGGAAGAAGAAGAAGAAGAAGAAGGTGGAGGTGGAGGAAGAGGAGGAGGAGGAGGAGAAGAAGAAGAAGAAGAAGAAGAAGAAGATTGAGATAGAGGAGGAGGATGAGAAGAAGAAGAGGAAGAAGAAGGTGAACAAGAAGAAAAAGTTGGTGAAGAAGAAGAAGAAGAAGAAGAAGAAGAAGGAGGAGGAGGAGGAGGAGAAGAAGAATAAGAATAAGAATAAGAATAAGAATAAGAATAAGAAGAAGAAGAAGACAAAGAAGAAGTAGGAGAAGAAGAAGAAGAAGAAGTAGTAGAAGAAGGAGAAGAAGGAGAAGAAGAAGAAGAAGAAGAAGGAGAAGAAGAAGCAGAAGAGAAGAAGAAGAAGAGGAGGAAGAAGAAGAAGACGATGAAGAAGGAGAATAAGAAGAAGAAGATGAAGAAGTAGTAGTAGTAGAAGAAGAAGAAGAAAACAAAGAAGAAGAATAAGAAGATAATGAAGGAGGAGGAGAAGGAGGAGAAGAATAAGAAGAGGAAGAAGAAGAAGAACAAGAACTACAAAATCAAGAAGAAGATGAAGATGAAGAAGAAGAAGAAGAGGAAAAACAAAAAGGAGAAGAGGGAAATGAAGTAGAAAACAAAGGAGAAGAAGAAGAAGAAGTAGCAGAACAATGAGTAGAAGAAGAAGATGATGATGATGATGATGAAGAAGAAGAAGAAGATTGAGAAGGAGTAGAAAAAAAAAGAAGATGGAGAAGGCAAAGAAGAAGAAGAAGAAAACAGATAAGAAGAAGAAGAAAAAGAAGATGTTGATGATGAAAAGAAGAATAAGAAGAAGATGAAAAAGATGGAGTAGAAGATAAGGAAGAAGAAGATTAAAAAGCAAAGATGAAGAAGAAGAACGAGAAGAAGGAGAAGTGTTAAAAGAAGTCAAAAAAGAAGGAAAAGAAGGGAAGGAGAAGTAGAAGAGGAAGAAGAAGAGGAAGAAGAAAAAGAAGAAGAAGAAGGAGAAGAAGAATAATAATAACAACAATAATAAGTAGAAGAAGTAAAAGAAGATCATGAAGAAGAAGAAGAAGGAGAAGAATAGGGAGAAGAAGAAGAGAAGTAGAAGAAGGAGGAGAAGGAAAAGGATAAGAAGAAGAAGAAGAAGAAGAAGGAGATCATTCTTTACTAGGGAGGGTTCTAAGAATTTTTTTTATTAAAAGACAACTTTTTAGAGCTAAAGGTATGGTATCCCAACTGGGAATAATTCACTCTTCCTTTGGAAGCATTGCCAAACATAATGAACATGTCAATAATCACATATGGTGCTACTTAGCACTTTATTTTTTTTTTGCTACCTGGTCGATCTTGTTCATAGTCGTACACTTTTTTGAAAGATTAAGCCATGCAAGTGTAATTATGAAATATTTTAGACTATGAAACTATGAATGGCTCATCAAAACAACTATAGTTCCTCTTCTTCTTGTTCTTCTTTTTGTTCTTCCTCTTCTACTTTTTCTTTTTCTTCTTCTTCTTCTTCTTCCTCTTATTCCTCCAATTCTTCTTCTTCTTCTTCTTCATCTTCTTCATCCTCTTCTTCTTCTTCTTCATCTCTTTTTCTTCCTCCTCTTCTTTTTCTTCATCTTTTTTCTCTTCTTCTTCTTCTTTTTCCTTTTCTTCTTCCTCTTCTTCTGCTTCTTCTTCTTCTTTTTCTTCTTCCTCTTCTTCTTCTTCTTCATCATCTTCATCATCTCATGTAGAAGAAGAAGAAGAGGAAGAGGAAGAAGATGAACAAGAAGAAGTAGTGGAGGAAGAGAAGAACGAGAGGAATACAAAGAAGAAGTAGTCGAAAAAGAAGAAGAAGAAGAAGAAGTAAAAGAAGTAGAAGAAGAAGAGGAAGAGCAGGAGGAAGAAGAAGAAGATGAAAAAGAAGAAAAAGTGTAAGAATTACTAAAGATTATAGATTAAGGATTTAGGATTAAGGATTATACATTAAGGATTGGGGATTAGTGATTAGGGGTTAGAGATTATTGATTAGGGATTCAGGATTTGACTTTAGGGATTATATATTAGAGATAAAGAAATTATAATTAAGATTAGAGACTAGGGATTAAGGATTTGGCATTAAGGAGAGAGGGATTAGAGATTTTGGAATGTGGTTATAGATTAGGGAGGGAGGGATTTGGGACTTAAGATTAGGTATTTAGGATTAGGGATTAGGGGGAGGGATTAGGTATGAGACATTAGTGATTAGAGATTAAAGATTAGGGATTAAGGATTATGGATTATCAACTAAGGATTATGGTTTAGGGGTTGAGGATTACGAATTAGGGAGTAGGGATTAGGAAAAAAGTAATAGGGATTGGAGATTAAGGGTTAGGGATTAGTGATGAAGGGATTATTTATTATGGCTTCAAGATTAGGGGTTATGAATTGAGGGAATAATTATTAAAGATTTGGATTTTAGTTTAAGGATTATGCATTAGGGATTAGAGATTAGAAATTAGTGATTAAGGATTTTGGATTGCATATTAGAGAGTAGAGAATAGAGATTACAGATTAAGGGATTAGGATTAAGGTTAAGGAATAGAGATTAGCGATTAGAGATTTTTAATTAGTGATTAAGCATTAAGGAATAGAGATCATGAATTAGGTATTATGAATTATAGATTAGAGATTACAGATTAGGAATTAGTTATCAGGGAATATAGTTTAGAGGTTAGGGATTAAGTAATAGAGAATAAGGATTAAGGATTAAGTATTTGGGATTAAGAATTAAGGGTTAGAGATTTTTAATTAGGGATTAAGGAAAAGGAAGAAGGAAGAAGGAAGAAAGAATAGGGAAGAAGGAAAAAAAGAAGCAAGAAGCAAGAAGAAGAAGAGTAAAAAGATGAAGATCAAAAAGAAGAGGAAAAAGAACAAGAAGAATAAAGGAGAAGGAAGAAAGAAGAGAGAAGAAGGAAGAAAGAAGAAGGAAGAAGGAAGAAGGAAGAAGGAAGGTGGAAAGAAGAAGGAAGAAGGAAGAAGGAAGAAAAAAGAGGAAAGAAGAAAGAAGAAAGAAGAAAGAGGATTGAAGAAGAAGAAGAAGAAGATGAAGGAGAAGGAGAAGGAAGAGGACGTGGAGAAGGAGGATGAGAAGGAGAAGGAGACGGAAATTGAGAAGGAGAAGGAGATGGAGAAGGAGAAGGAGAAGGAGAAAGAGAAGGAGAAGAAGGAGGAAAAGAAGGAGAAGGTGAAAGAAAAGTAGAAAGAGATGGAGAAGAAGAAGGAGGAGGAGGAGTAGAAGAAGAAGGAGGAGAAGAAGAAGAAGAAGAAATAAAAGAACAAAAAGAAAAATAATAAGAAGATGAACAAAAGAAGAAAAATAAGAAGAAGTAGAAGAAGAAGAGAAAGAAGAAGATCAAGAAAAGATGAAGGAGAAAAAGAAGAAGAAGGGGAAGAAGAAGAGGAAGAAGAAGTAAAAGAAGAAGAAGTAGAAGATGAAGAAGAAGAAGAAGAAGAATAATAAGAAGAAGAAGAGGAAGAAGAAGAGGAAAAAGAAGAAGAAGAAGAGAAAAAAGATATAGATTAGGGATTAGAGTTTTGGTGTTATGGATTAGGGATTGAGGAGGGAGAGATTAGGGATTAGATGCTAAGGATTAAGGATTAAGGACTTGGGATTTTTTATTTGCAATTAGGGATTAGGTTTTAGGGATTAAGGATTATGGATTAGAGAGTACAGATTAAGGAATAAGTGATAAAAGTTAGGGTTAAGGATTAAGGAATAAGGAGTAGGGTTAATGGATTAGAGATTTGGTACTAAGGATTAAGAAATTAATTACTAAAGATTATAAATTAAGGATTATGGATCATGAAATAGGGAAAATGGTTTAAGGATTCAAGATTATTGGTTAGGGATTTAGGATGTAGGATTCAGAATTAGAGATTAAGGATTAATGATTGAAGAATAAGCAAATATAATTTGAGTAGAGACAAGGGATTATAGATTTGAGTTTGAGGGAGGGATTAAGGATATAAGAATCCAGATTATGGATTACGAAAGGAGGGATTGGTGATAAAAGATTAGGTATTGGGGAATAAGGATTAGGGATTAGCGATTAGGAGGAAAGGATTAGGTATTAGGCATTAGAGATTAGGGATTAGGGATTAGTAATTAGGGATTAGAGTTTAAAGATTAAGGATTATAAATTAAGGGGTAAAGATTAGGGTATAACCAATTAGGACTATGGATTAAAGTTTAAGGATTAGGGATTAGAGTTGAAGGAATTATTGATTCAGAATTATGGATTAAGGATTAAGGGATTAATTATTAAAGATTGGAGATTTCAGATTAGGGATCACGAATTAAGGAATAGGGATTAACGATTAAGGATTAGAGATTAGTTATTAAGGATTTGGAATTTAGGATTTAGGATTAGGTATTAGAGATTAGGGATTAGAGATTAAGGGATTAAGATTAGAATTAGGGATTATGATTAAAATTAGGGATTACAAATTAGGGATTAGTGATTAAGGAATAAGGATTAGAGATTTGGGATTAAGTGTTATTTATTATAGATTAGGGATCAGGGATAAAGAATTAGGTATTAGGGATTAAGGTTTATAGATTAGAGATTTAGGAGTAGAGATTAAGGATTATGGATTAAAGATTAGAAATTTAGGATGGATTAAGGATTAAGGATTAAGGATTAAGGATTAGGAATTAAAGAAAAGAGACAAGGAAGAAGTAAGATGAAAGAAGGAAGAAAGAAGAAGGAAGAAGAAAGAAGTAGAAGAAAGAAGAAAAAATAAGGATGAATAAAAAAGGAAGGAAAAAGAAGAAGAAAAGGAGGAAGAAGAAGAGGAAAGAAAAGAAGAAGAAGAAGAAGTAGAAGGAGGAGAGGAAGAATAATAAAGAAAGAAGAAGAAGATGGAAGAAAGAAGAAGAAAGAAAGAAGTAAGAAGAAGGAAGGAAGGTGGAAGAAAGATGGAAGAAAGAAGAAAGAAGAAAGAAGAATGAAGAAGAAGAAGAGTGATAAGAAGATAAAGAAGAAGAAGGCGAAGGAGAAGGAGGAGGACATGGAGAAGGAGGAAGAGAAAGAGAAGGAGAAGTAGAAGGAGAAGGAGAAGGAGAAAAAGAAGAAGAAGAAAAGGAAAAAGAAGAAGAGGGAGAAGAAGAAGAAAAAGAAGAAGAAGAAAAGGAAGAAGAAGAAGAAGAAGAAGAAGAAGAAGAAGAAGAAGAAGAGAAAGATGAGGAAGAAGAGGAAGAAGAAAAGCAAGAAGAAGAAGAGGAGGAGGAAGAAGAAGAAGATAAGGAAAAAAGTTTGATTAGGAATTAGTGGTTAGGGATTAAAGAAGAAGAGATTATGGATTAGGTGTTAGGGAATAAGGATTAGAGATTATGGTTAAGGGATAAGGTATTAGGGATTATGGATTAGCAATTAGGTTTTAGGGTTTTGGAATTAAAGATTATTGTATGAGGAGTAAGGATTAAGGAATATGTAATAGGGATTAAGGTTTAAGGATTAGAGATTAGGAGTTAATGATGAAAGGATAAATGATTGTGGATTAGGGGTGAGAGACTAAGGATTAAGGGATTAATTACTAAAGATTGTAGATTAGGGATTTAGGATTAGGGATTATGGATTAGGAAATGGAGAATAATGATTAAGAATTAGAGATTAGTGATTAGAAATTTAGAATCCAGGATTAGGGATTGGAGATTAGGAATTATAGATTAGATTAATTTATTATAATTAGGATTAAGTGATAGAGATGAGGGATTAGGGATTCGAGATTAGGCATTAGAGATTAGGGATTAAGGAGGGACAGATTAGGTAGTAGGCAATAAGGATTAAGGATTAGGGATTATAAATTACTATTTATAGATTAGGGTTTAGAGATTAAGAATTATGGATTAAAGTGTAGGGATTAGGGAATATGTAATAGGGATCAAGGATTAAGGATTAGGCATTTGATGAAGGGATTAATGATTAAGAATTAAGGATTAGGTATTAGGGATTAAGGACTAAGGATTAGGGATTATGGATTATGGATTAGCAATTAGAGATTAGGGTTTAGGGATTAAGGATTATTGATTACAGAGTAGGGATTAAAGAATAAGTAATAAGGATTAAGGATTAAGGATAAAAGATTAGGGATGAAGGGATTAATGATTATGGATAAGGTATTAAGGATTAAAGATAAAGGATTAGGGATGAAGGGATTAATAATTGTGGATTAAGGATAAGGGATTAAGAATTAAAGGATTAAATATAAATAATTAGGTATTTAGGATTGGGCATTATAGATTAGGGATTAAGGATTAAAGATTAGTGATTAGGGATTTTTGATTCAAGATTACTTATTAAAGATTAGGGATTACGAATGACTCAAGATTAAGGGATTAGAGATTAAAGATTAAAGGATTAGGGACTAAGGATAAGAGATTAGCAATATAGGTATTATGGATTATAGATTAAGGATTAGGGAATAGTTATTAAATATTAGACATTAGGGTTTAGAGATTAAAGATTTAGGATTAAAGATTAGGGATTAGAGATTAAAGGTTAAGGATTAAGGATTAGAGATTAGGGATTAAAGATTTACAAAAAGGTAGAAAGACGAAGGAAGATGAATGAAGAAGTAAGAAGGAAGAAGGAAGATGGAAGAAAGAAGAAGAAGAAGAGGTGGAAAGACCAGAGGAAAAAGAAGAAGATGAAAAAGAAGAAGAAGAAGATGAAGAAGATAAGGAAGAATAGAGAAGAAAGAAGAAAGAAGAAGGAAGAAAGAAGGAAGAAGGAAGAAGGAAGAAGAAAGGAGGAAGGATGAAGGAAGAAGGAAGAAAGAAGAAAGAAGAAAGAAGAAAGAAGAAGAAGAAGAAGAAGAAGAAGGAAAGAAGAAGAAGAAGAAGGTGGAGGAGGAGGCTGTGGAGAAAGAAGGAGAAGGAAATGGAGAATAAGAAGAAGGAGAAGGAGAAGGAGAAGGAGAAGCAGAAGATGGAGATGAAAAACGAGAAGAAGAAGGAGAAGGAGAAGGAGAAGGAGAAGAAGAAAGATAAGGAGAAGTAGAAGGAGAAGAAGTAGAAGGAGAAGAGGTAGAAGAAGTAGAAGTAGACAAATGAGAGGAGGAAATAAAAGAAGAAGAAGAAGAGGAAGAAGAAGAAGAAGAAGAAGAAGAAGAAGAGGGAGAAAAAGAGGAAGAAGATGAGGAAGAAGAAGAGGAAGAAGAATAAAAAGAAAAGAAGAAGAAGAAGAAAAAGGAGAAGAAGAAGAAGGGGAAGAGGAAGAAGAGAAAAAAGAAGTAGAAGAAGAAGAAGAAGAAGTAGAAGAAGAGCAACAACAAGAAGAAGTGGAAGATAAGGAAGAAGAGGAAGTAAAAAAAGAAGAAAAGGAAGAAGAAGAATGGAAGAAAAAGAAGAAGAAAAGAAAGAAGAAGAAGAATAAGAGGAAGAAGAAGAGGTAGAAGAAGAAGAAGAGGAAGAAGACATGTATTAGGGAATAGAGATTAGGGGTAGGATTAAGGGTTAAGGAGGTAAGGATTATGGATTTAGTGTTAGGTATTAAGAATTTGGAATTAAGATACAAAGATTAGGGATGACAGATTACGGATGAACAATTATGGATTAAGGTTTTAGGATTAAGGATTAGGAAGTAGGGAATATGGAATAAGTAATAGGGATTCAGGGTTATGGATTAAGGATTAAGGATGAAGGGATTAATGATTACGAATTAGGGAATAGTAATTAGGTATTCAAGATTTAGAATTCAAGATTATGGATAAAAGATTAGATATTAGTGCTTAGAGATTAAGCAATTGTAATTAAGATTAGGAACTCAGGATTAAGGATTAGGGATTAAGGAGGATGGGATTAGGGATTTAGGAATACAAATTACAAATTAGGGATGAAGGGATTAGAATTCAAGATTATATATTAAGGATTAGGGATTAGGGAAGGAGAGATTATGTATTAGGCATTAGGGGTTAGGGATTAGGGATTAAGGATTAATGATTAGGGATTAAGGATTAGAGATTAGAGATAAGGATTAGAGATTAGTGATTAGGGAATTGGATTTCAGTATTAGGTATTACAGATTCCCCTTCTTCTTCTTCTTCTTCTTTATCTTCTTCTTCAAAAGATGAAGGAGAAGAAAAGGAAGAAGAAGAAGATGAATTGTAAGAAAAAGAAGATGAGTAGGAAGAAGATGAAGAA
>JAIUJO010000627.1:50000-60000 GCA_023846275.1 Vanilla planifolia
AAGAAATACATGATGAAGAAGAAGAAGAAGAGGAAGAAGAATAAGAGGAAGAAGAACTAGAAAAGAAGAAGAAGGAGAAGTAGAAGATGAAGAATTAAAGAAAGAAGAAGAAGAAGAGGAAGTTGAAGAAGAAGAAGAAGACGATGAAGACGACGACGAAGAAGAAGAAGAAGAAGAAGAAGAAGTGGAAGTAGAAGAAGCAGAGAAAAAAAGAAGTAGAAGATGAAGAAAAGGAAGAAGAAGAAGAGGAAGAGGAAGAAGAAGAAGAAGAAGAAGAGGAAGCAGAAGAGGAAGAAGAAAAAGATGATGAAAAGAGGTAGAAGAAGAGGATGAAGAGATGGATTAGGATTAGGGGTTATGGTTTAATTATATGGGATTAAAGTGGGAGGGATTTGAGATTAGGGAATATGTATTACAAATTCAGGAGGTAAGCAATGGGGATCAGAGAGGTATTAGGGATTAGTGATTACGAATTAGGGTGGGAGGGGTTTGGTATTATGCATTGGGGAGTAAGGATTAGGGATTATGGATTTTCAATTAAGGATTATGGATTAAGGATTAAGGATTATGGATTAAGAAGTATGCATTAGGGAATAAGTAATATGAATTAGGGGTTAAAGAATAAGGTTAGAGACTAGGGATTAGAGATGAAGTTATTAATGATTAGGGATTAGGGGTTCGAGACTAAATATTAAGGGGTTAATTATTAAAGATTAGGGATTATCGATTAGGGTAAGGGATTAGAGATTAGTGAGTAAGGGTTTTGGATTCAGGATTAGGTATTAGAGATTAGAGATTAGGGATTAAGGATTATAAATTTGGGATTAGGGAATATAGATTAGGGACTAAGAAAAAGAGTTTAGAGACTAAGGATTATAGATTATAGATTGGGGATTAAGGATTAGGAATTAGGTATTAGGGTTTAAAGTTTAGAGATTAGAGATTAAGGATTAAGGATGCATTACAGATTGAGGATTAGGGAATAAGGATTTGGGATTCAAGAATAGGAAGAAAGAAGAAGGAAGAACAAGAAGAAAGAAAAAAGAAGAATGAAGAAGGAAGAAAGAAGAAGAATGAAGAAGAGAAAAAAGAAGAAGAAAAAGGAGCAGTGGAGGAAGAATAAAGAAGAAAGGAGAAAGAAGAATGAAGAAAGAAGAAAGAAGAAAGATGAAGGGAGAAGGAAGATGGAAGTTGGAAGGAAGATGCAGGAAGAAAAAAGAAGAAAGAAGAAAGAAGAATGAAGAAGAAGAAGAAGAAGGAGAAGAAGGAGGAGGGTGTGGAGATGGAGGAGGGGAAGGAGAAGAATAAAGTGAACGAGAAGGAGAAGGAGAAGAAGAAAGAGATGGAGAAGGAGAAGAAAAAGAGAAGGAGAAAGATAAATAGAAGAAGAAGGAGAAGAACAAGGAGAAAGTGAAGAAGAATAACAATAATAATAATAAAAAGAAAAAGAAGAAGAAATAGAAGTAGATGAAGAAGAAGAAGAGGAAGAAGAAGAGGAAGAATAAGAACAAGAAAAGAAAGAGGAAAAGAAGAAGTAATAGAACAACAACAAGAGGAAGAAGAAGAAGAAGGTCGAGAAGTAGTAGAAGAAGAAGAAGAAGAAGAAGGAGAGGAACATGAAGAAGAAGAAAAAGAAGAAGAAGAGAAAGAAGAAGAAGAAGAAGAAGAAAAAGAAGAAGAATGAGAGGAGGAAGAGAAAGAAAAAGAGGAAGAAGAAGAAGAAGAAGGAGAAGAAGGAGAAGAAGGGGAAGAGGAAGAAGAGAAAGAATAAGAAGTGGAAGTATTAAATGTGGATGGAGAGTGAGAAGTGGAAGAAGAAGAATAGAAAGTAGAAGAAGAGAAGAAGATGAAGAAGATGAAATAGTTGAAGAAGAAGAAGAAGAAGATGAAGAAGAATAAGAGGAAGTACAAGAGGAACTAGAAAAACGAGAAAAGAAGAATGATTAGAAGAAGAAGAAGAGGAAGAAGAAGTAGAGGAAAAAGAAGAAAAAGATGACGAAGAAAATGAAGAAGAAGAAGAAGAAGAACAAGAAGAAGAAAAGGAAGAAGAAGAAGAAGAAGAAGAAGAAGAAGAAGGAAGGATGGAAGAATAAGGAAGAAGGAAGAAGTAAGAAAGAAGAAGAAGAAGATGAGGAAGAAGAAGAGGAAAAAGACTAAAAATAAGAAGAAGTGGAAGAAGATGAGAAAGAAAAAAGAAGAAAGAAGAAGGAAGAGGGAAGGAGGAGGGAAGAAGGAAGAAGGATGAAGAAGAAGAACAAGAAGAAGAAGAAGAAGGAGAAGGAGAAGAAGGACGATGATGAGAAGGTGGAGGAGAAGGAGATGGAGATGGAGAAGGAGAAGAGGTAGGTGAAGGAGATGGAGAAGGAGAAGGAGAAGGAGGCGTAGGCGAGAAAGAAGGAGAAAGTGAAGGAGTAGGAGAATAAGAAGGAGAAGGAGAAAGATATGGAGAAGTAGAAGGAGAAGAAGGAAATGGAGAAGAAGTAGAAGAAAAAGAGGAAGAAATAGTAGAAGAAGAAGAAGAAGATGAAGAATAAGATGTTGGTGATGATGACGAAGAACAAGAGAAAGAAGAGGAACACGAAAAGAAGAAGAAGTAGAAAAAGAAGAAGAAGAAGAAGATGATGAAGAAGTAAAGGAAGAAGAAGAAGAAGAAGAAGAAGAAGAATAAGAAAAAGAAGAAGAAGAAGAAATAGAAGAAGAAGCGAAAGAAGAAAGAAGAAAGTAGAAACTCAAAAGAAGGAAGAAGAAGAAGAAGAAGAAGAAGAAGGAGAAGGAAAAAAAGAAGGGGGATTAGGAGATGGAGGAGGAGACGGTGAAGGAGAAGGAGAAGGAGAAGGAGAAAGGGAAGGTGAAGGAGATGGAGAAGGAGAATGAGAAGGAGTCAGAGATGAAGAAGGAGGAGCAGGAGAAGTAGAAGGAGAAAGATAAGGAGAAGGAGAAGAAGAGGAGGAAGAAGAAGAAGCTGAAGGAATAAATGAAAAAGAATAATAATAATAATAATAATAAGAGTAAGAAGAATAACTAGAAAAGAAGAAGTGGGAGAAGAAGAAGAAGAAGAAGAAGAGAAGGAAGAAGAAGAGGAACAAGAAGAAGAAGAAGAAGAAGAAGAAGATGATGATGAAGACAAAGAAGAAGAAGAAGAAGAAAAGGAAGACTAAGAAGAACAAGATGAATAAAAAGAAGCATAAGAAGAACAAGAAGAAGAGGAAGAGGAAGATGAGGAAGATGAGGTGGAAGAAGAAGAAAATAAAGAAGAAGAAGAAGGAGTAGAAGAAGAAGAAGAAGATGAAAATGAAGAAAAAGAAGAGGATGACGAGATGGATTAGAGATTAGGGGTTAGGGAATAAGAATTAAGGATTAAGGAGGGATGGATTAGTGATTAGTGAATGTTGATTTTATATTAGAGAGGTAGGGATTGAGGATTAGAGTGGTATTAGAGATTAGTGATTAGGGATTCGGGATGGAGGGAGTAGGTGTTAGGCATTAGGGTTTAGCGATTATGGATTTTGGATTAACAATTAAGGATTAGGGTTTAAGTATTAAGGATTAAGATTAAGGAGTTTGCATTAGGGAATTAGACATACATATTAGGGATTAATGATTAAGGCATAGAGACTAAAGATTAAGGATGAAGGGATTAATGATTAGGGATTTGATCTTATGGATTAAGGTATTAATTATTAAAGATTTGGGTTTATTTATTAGAGAATAAGGATTAGAGATTCAAGAGTTAAGATTTATGTTTCATGATTAGGAATTAGAGATTAGAGATTAGAGATTAGACATTAAGAGATTAAGATTAGGATTAAGGATTAGACATAAGGGATTAAGGATTTGAGATTAGTGATTTTGGATTAAGGATGAAAGATTAAGGAAAGTAGATTAGAGATTAAGGATTATAAAATATAGATTAGGGATTAAGAATTAGGAAATAGGAATTAAGGATTAGGGTTTAGAGATTAAAGAATAGAGATTAGGAATTAAGGATTAAAGATACATTAGGGATTTAGGATTAGGGAATTAGGAATAAGTAAAAAGGAGAAAGAAGATTGAAGAAGAAGAAGAAGAAGAAGGAAGAAAGAAGAATGAAAAGAAAGAAGGAAGAAGAAAGAACGAAGAAGAAGACGAGGAAGACGAAGAGGAAAAAGAAGAAGTAGAGGAATAATAAAGAAGAAAGAACAAAAAAGGACGAAGAAGGAAGAAGGAAGAAAGAAGAAGGAAATAGAAGGGGGAAGGAAGAAGGAAGAAGAAAGAAGAAAGAAGAAACAAGAAAGAAGAATGAAGATGAAGAAGAAGCAGGAGAAAGAGGAGGAAGACGTGGAGAAGGAAGAGGAGAAGGTGATGAAAATAACAAGATGGTGAAGGAGATTAGAGATTAGGGATTAAGGAGTAGGAATTATAGATAAAGTATGCTTTAGGGACTAGGGATTAAGGATTAGGGAGTGATGGATTTGGCATTTTAAAGTAAGGATTAAGGATTAGAGAGGAATTAAGTGGTATGGATTAGGGAATGACGAATAAGGATTACAAAGAAGAATAAGAGGAAGAAGATAAAGAAGAAGAAGAAGAACAAGGAGAAGAAGAAGAAGAAAAAGAAGAGGAAGAAGACAAAGAAGGAGAAGAAAAAGAACAAGAAAAAGAACAAGAAGAAGAAGGAGAAGGAGAGGAAGAAGAAAAAGAAAAAGGAGAAGAAGAAGAAGAAGAAGAAGAAGCAAAAAAAGAAGAAGAAGAACAAGAGCAAGAAGAAGAGGAAATAGAAGAAGAAGAAGAAGAAGAAGAAGAAGAAGAAGCATAAGAATAATAAGAAGGAAAAGAAGAAGAAAAGGATGTTAAAGAAGAAGAAAAAGAAGAAGAAAAAGAAGAAGAAGAGGGTGAAGGAGGAGAAGAAAAAGAAGAAGATGAAGGAGAAGGAGAAGAAGAAGTGGAAAAAGAAGAGGAAAAAGGAGTAGAAGAAGTAGAAGAAGAGAAGGAAGAAGAAGAAAAAGAGGAAGAACAAAAAGATGAAAAGAAGAAGTAGTGGAAGAAGAAGAAGAAGAAGATGAAGAAGTTGAAATAGCAGAAGAAGAAAAAGAAAAAGAAGAAGATGAAGAGAAAGAAGAAGAAGAAGAAGTGGAAGAAGAGCAAGAAGAAGAATAAGAAGAGGAACAAGAAGAAGAGGAACAAGAAGAAGAAGAAGAAGAAGATGAAGTCAAAGAAGAAGAAGAAGATGAAGAAGAAGAAGAAAAGGAAAAAGAAGAAGAACAAGATGAAGAAGAAAAAGAAGAAGAAGAGGAAGAAGAAGAATAAGAAGAAGAAGAGGAAGAGGAAGTTGAGGAATATGAGGAAGAAGAAAAAGAAGAAAATAATGTTGAAGAAGAAGAAGGAGAAGATGGAGAAGAAGATGATGAAAAAGAGGAAGAAGAAGATGATGAAAAAGAGGAAGAAGAAGAGGATTATTAGATGGATTTGAGCTAATGGTTAGGTATTAGGAATTAGGGATTTAGGAGGAAGGGATTAGTGATTAGGGAATATGGATTATGGATAAAAGTAGGAGGGATTGGAGATTAGAGAGGTATTAGGGGTTACTGATTAGGGATTTGGGAGAGAGGGATTAGGTATTAGGCATTCAAGATTAGGAGTAAGGGATTATGGATTAACAATTAAGGATTATGGATTAGGGAGTACGCATTAGGGAATAAGAAATACGAATTAGGGATTAAGGATTAAGGCATAGAGACTATGGATTAGAGATGAAGGGATTAATGATTAGGATTAGATCTTAAGGATTAAGGGATTAATTATAAAAGATTTAGGATTATTAATTAGGTAAGGATTAGAGATTTGGGAGTAAGTAATTAGGATTCAGGATTAGGCATTAGAGATTAGTGATTAGACATTAAGGGATTAAGATTAGGATTAAGGATTAGAGATTAGGGATTAAGGATTAGGGATTAGTGATTATTGATTAAGGATTAGGGATTAAGGATTATAGACTATAGATTAGGGATTAAGAATTAAGAATTAGGTATTGAAGATTAGGGCTTAGAGATTAAGGAATAAAGATTAGAAATTAAGGATTAAGCATTAAGGATTCAGGATGCATTATGGATTGAGGATTAAGGAATTGGGGATAAGGAATAAGGAGAAAGAAGGAAGAAGGAAGAAAGAAGCATGAAGAAGGAAGAAACAAGAAGCAAGAACAAAGAAGAAGTAGAGGAGGAAGACGAAGAGAAAAAAGAATAAGAAAAAGAAGAAGAAGTAGAGGAATAATAAAGAAGAAAGAAGAAAAAATGAAGAAAGAAGAGGGAAGAAAGAAGATGGAAGATTGAAGGGGGAAGGAAGCAGTGGGAAGGAAGAAGGAATAAGAAAGAAGAAAGAAGAAACAAGAAAGAATAATGAAGAAGAACAAGAAGTAGGAGAAGGAGAAGGAGGAAGACGTGGAGAAGGAAGATTAGAAGGTGATGAAAAAAACAAGGTGAAGGAGATTAGTGATTAGGGATTAAGGAGTAGGAATTATGGATAAAATATGCTTTAGGGACTGGGGATTAAGGATTAGGGAGTGATGGATTTATCCTTATAGAGTAGAGATTAATGATTAGAGAGGAATTATGGGGTATGGATTAGGGAATAATGAATAAGGATTACAAAGAAGAATAAGAACAAGAAGAAGATGAAGAAGAGGAAAAAGAAGAACAAGGAGAAGAAGATGAAGAAAAAGAAGAGGAAGAAGACAAAGAAGAAGAAGAAAAAGAACAAGAAAAAGATCAAGAAGAAGAAGAAGGAAAAGGTGAGGAAGAAGAAGAAGTGAAAGAAGAAGAAGAATAAGAGCAAGAAGAAGAGGAAATAGAAGAAGAAGAGGAGGAGGAGAAGAAGAAGAAGAAGAAGAAGAAGAAGAAAAGAAGCATAAGAATAATAAGAAGGAAAATAAGAAGAAGAGGAAGATGAAGAAGCAGAAAAAAAAAGAAGAAGAGGGTGAAGGAGGAGAAGAAGAAGAAGAAGATGGAGAAGTAGAAGAAAAAGATGAAGGAGAAGGAGAAGAAGAAGTGGACAAAGAAGAGGAAAATAGAGTAGAAGAAGGAGAAGAAGAGAAAAAAGAAAAAGAGAAAGAGGAAGAACAGAAAGATGAAGAGAGGAAGAACAAGAAGTATTAGAAGAAGAAGGAGAAGATGATGAAGAAGTTGAAATAGAAGAAGAAGAAAGAGAAAAAGAAGAACAAGTAGAGGAGGAAGAAGAAGAAGAAGAGGAAGAAGAAGCACGAGATGCAGGAGGAAGACGCGGAGAAGGAGTTGGAGAAGGTGAAGAAAAAAACGAGAAGGAGAAGGAGATTAGAGATTAGGGATTTAGGGGTTGGAATTATGGATAAAGGATGGTTTAGGGATTAGGCATTAAGGATTAGGGAGACAAGGATTAGGCACTACAGAGTAAGGATTAGGGATTAGAGAGGAATTAAGGATTGTAGATTAGTGAATAGGGATTAAGGATTACAAAGAAAATTTAGAAGATGAAGAAGAACAATGAGAAGAAGAAGAAGAAGAAGAAGGGGAAGAAGACAAAGAAGAAAAAGAAGAAGAAGAAGATGAAAAAGAAAAAGGAGAAGAAGAAGAAGAAGATGAAGAAGAAGAAGGAGAAGGAGAAGAAGAAGAAGAAGAAGAAGAAGAAGAAGAAGTGGAAGAAGAAGAAGAAGTAGTAGAAGTGGAAGAACAAGAAGAATAGGAGTAAGAAGAAGAGGAAAAAGAAGAAGAAAAAGAAGGAGAAGAAGAAAAAGAACAAGAAGCATAAGATTAGATGAAGGAAATGAATTAGAAGAGGACGAAGAAGAAGAAAATGAAGGAGAAAAAGATGAACAAGAACAACAACAAGAAGAAGAAGAAAATGAAGGAGAAGGAGAAGAAGAAGAAGAAGAGGAAAAGGAAGACGAAAAAGGAGTAGAAGAAGTGGTAGAAGAGGAAGAAGAAGAAAAAGAAGAACAAAAAGATGAAGAGAAGAAGAAGTGGAAGAAGTAGAAGAAGAAGAAGAAGAAGAAGAAAAAGTAGAAGAAGAAAAAAAAAGAAGAAGAGGGTGAACAAGAAGAAGAAGTAGAAGAAGAAAATGAAGGAGGAGGAGAAGAAGAAGAACAAGAGCAAAAAGAAAAGGAGAAAAGAGTAGAAGAAGACGAAGAAGAGGAAGAAGAAGAATAAAAAGAAGAAGAACAAAAAGATGAAGAAAAGAAGAAGAACAAGTGGAAGTAGAAGAAGAAGAAGATGATGATGAAGAAGTAGAAATAGAAGGAGAAGAGGAAGAAGAAGAAGAAGAAAAAGAAGCAGAAGAAGAGGAAGAAGAAGAAGAAGAAAATGAAAAGGAAGAGAAACAAGATGAAGATAAAGAAGAAGAGGAGGAAGAAGAAAAAAGAAGGAAGAAGGAAGAAACAAGAAGGAAGAACGAAGAGGAATGAAAAAACAAGAAAGAAGAAAGAAGAAGAAGAAGAAGAAGAAGTAGTGGAAGAGGATGAAGGTAAAGGAGAAGGAAGTGGAGAAGGAGGAGGAGAAGGAGAAGGAGAAGGAGAAGGAGAAGGAGATAAAGAAGTAGAAGGAGAAGGTGAATAAGGAGAAGGAGAAGAAGAAGGAGCAGGAGAAAGACATAGAGAAGGAGAAGGACAAGAAAGAGAAGTAGAAGAAGAAGTGGAAGAAGAAGAAGAAGGAGGAGGAGGAGAAGAAGAAGAATTAAAAGAAGAAGAAGAAGAAGAAGTAGAATTAGGAAGAGAAGAAGAAGAAGAGGAAGAAGAAGAGGAACAAGATGAATAAAAAAAGAAAAAGGAGAAACAAAAGAAGAAGAAAGGGATGAAGAAGTGGAAGGAGAAGACGAAGAAGAAGAAGAAGAAGAAGAAGAAGAATAATGGTAAAAAGAAGAAGAAGAAGAAGAAGAAGAAGAAGAAGTAGAAGAAGAAAAGGAAGAAGAAGAAGAAGAAACAAAAAGAAGAAGTGGAAGAAAAGGAAGAAGTAGAAGAAGAAGTTGAGGAAGAAGTAGAAAAAGAGAAAGAAGAAGAAGAGGAAGTTTAAGAAGAGATGGATTAAGGATTAGTTATCAAGGGTTAGGGATTATGGAGAAGAAGAAGAAGAAGAAGAAGAAAAGTAGAAGTAAAAGAATAAGAAGAAAAAGAAGTTGAAGAAGAAGTGGAAGAAGAAGAAGAAGAAGAAAAAGAAGAAGAAGAAGGAGAAGAAGAAATAAAAGAAGAAGAAGATGAGGAAGAAGAGGATGAAGAAGAAGAAGAAGAAGAAGACAGAAGAAGAAAAAGAAAAAGAAGAGGAAAAGAAGAAGAAGAAGAAGAAGAAGAAAAAGAAAAAGAAGAGGAAAAGAAGAAGAAGAAGAAAAAGAAGAATATGTAGAAGAGGAAGAAGTGGAACAAGAAAAAGGATAAGAATAAGAAGAGGAATAATAAGATGAAGGAGGAGAAGGAGAAGGATTGTGGATTGGGTGTTCAGGATTAGGGATTAAGGATTAATGGATTAATTACTAAGGATTGTTGATTGAGTATTAAGGATTAGGGATTACGGATTACGGAATTCAAAATAGGGATAATGGATTAGAATTAATGGTTAGGGATTTGGAATTCAAGATTTAGGTTTAGGGATAAAAGATTAAGGATAAGGGACAAGAGATTAAGCTATTATAATTAGAGTTAGGGATTATAATTTAATTATTATGAATTCATGATTAAAGATTAAAGATTATTGATTAAGAATTAAATATTATGAATTATAAATTAGTAATTAAGAATTTGGGATTAGGTATTAGAGATTAGAGTTCAAAGATTAGAGATTAGGGATTAGAAATTTTTGATTAAGGATTAAGAATTTTGAATTAAAAATGGAATAGGGATTAAGGATTAAGGACTAGGGATTAAGGAAAAGGGATTAGGGAGGGATGGATTAAGTATTACAGATTAGGGATTAATGATTAGATATTAGGGAGGGAGGAATTAAGGAGTAGGGATTAGAAAATAAGGATTAAGGATTAAAAAGAAGAACGAGAAGAAGAAGACGAA
>JAIUJO010000627.1:65000-70641 GCA_023846275.1 Vanilla planifolia
AGAAGAAGAAGAGGAAGAAGATGGAGAGGAAGAAGAAGAAGTAGAAGAGGAAGATGTAGAAGAGAAAGAAGAAGATGAAGAAGTAGAATAAGATGAAGAAATAGAATAAGTAGAAGAAGATAAAGAAGATGAAAAAGAAGAAGAAGAAGAAGAAGAAGGAGAAGGAGAAGAAGAAAAGGAAGAAGAGGAAGAAGAAGAACATGATGAAGAAGAAGAAGAAGAAGAATAAGAAGGAAAGGAAGAAGAAGAAGAAGAAGGAGAAGAAGAAGAAGAAGAAGAAGAAGAAGAATAAGAAGAAGAAGTAGAAGAGGAAGAAGAGAAAAAGAAGAAGAAAAATTGAAGAAGAAGAAGAAGAAGATGGAGGAGGAGGAGGAGGAGAAGAAGAAGAAGAAGAAGAAGAAGAAGAAAAAGAATTTGTAGTAGAAGAAGAAGAAGGACAAGAAGAAGAAGACGAAGAAGAAGAAGAAGTAGAAGTACAAGAAGAAGAAGAAGAAGAAGAATAATAAGAAGTACACGAAGAAGAAAAAGAAGAAGAAGAAAAGGAAAGGGAAAAAGAAGAAGCAGAAGAAGAAGAAGTTGTAGAAGAAGTAGAAGAAGAATTAGAAGAAGAAGAAGAAAAGGAAGGAGAAAAGTAGAAGATGGAGAAGTAGAAGAAGGCGAAGAAAAAGTAGTAGTAGTAGTAGAAGAAGAGGAAGTAAAAGAAGAACTAGAAGAGGAGGAAGAAGAAAAATATTAAGTAGACAAAGAATATGTAGGAGAAGAAGAGGAAGAAGAAGAAGAAGAAGAAGATGTTGATGAGGAATAAAAGGAGGAAGAAGAGATAGAAGAAGAAGAAGAGGAAATAAAATTTGAAGAAAAAAAGAAATAGAAGAAGAGGAATAAGAAGAAGAAGAAGAAAAGAAAGAGAAAGAAGAAGAAGAGAAAGAAGTAGACAAAGAAGAAGAAGAAGAAGAAGAAGAAGAAGAGGAAGAACAGGATGAAAAAGAAGAACACGAAGAAGCTGAAGAAGAACAGGGAGAAGAAAGAGATGAACAAGAAAAAGAAAAAGAAGAAAGAGAAGAAGAAGAAGTAAAAGAAGTAGAAGAAGAACAAAAAGAAGAAAAAGAAGCAATAATAATAGTGGTTGTAGAAGAAGAAGAAGAAGTAGTAGTAGAAGAATAAGAAAAAGAAGAAGAAGAAGAACAAATAGAAAAAGAGGAGGATTATGCGAAGAAAAAGAAGAAGGAGAAGAAGAAGATGAATAATAATAATAAGAAGCAGAAGAAATACATCTAGAAGAAAAAGTAGTAGAAGAAGAAGAAGAAAAAGAGGAGGAAGAAGAACGAAAGAAGTAGTAGTAGTAGTAAAAGAAGAAGAAGAAGATGATGAAAAGTAAAGGAAGAAGAAGAAGAAGAAGAAGAAGAAGAAGAAGAAGAAGTGGAAGAAGAAGAAGGGGAGGAAGATGATAATGATGGGTATGAAGAAGAAGAAGAACAAGAAGAAGGAAAGGAAGAAGATGTAGTAGTAGAAGAAGAATAGTAGGAAGAAGAAGAAGATGATGATGATGATGAAGAAGAAGAAGAAGAAGCAGAAGAATTGGAAGAAGAAGAAGTAAAAAAATGAGAAGAAGAAGGAGAATAAGAAGATGAAGAAGGAGAAGGAGAAGAAGAACAAAAAGAAGAGGAAAAAAAGAAGAAGAAAAATAAGAAGAGGAAGAAGAAAAAAAGAAGAAGAACAATTGCAAAAAGAAGAAGAGGAGGAAGAAGAAGAAGAAGAAGAAAAGGAGAAGAAGAAGGTGAAGAAGAATAGCAAGAAGGAAAAGGAGTAGAAGAAGAAATGGAACGAGAAGAAGAAGAAGAGGAAGAAAAAATAGTGGAAAGAGAAGAAGAAGAAGAGGGAGAAGAAGAACAAGAGAAAGAAGAAGAAGAAGTAGAAGTGGAATGAGAGGTAGAAGATGTAGAAGAAGTGGAAGAAGAAGAAGAGGAAGTAGAAGGGGAAGAAAAGGAAGAAGAAGAAGAGAAATAAGAAGCAGGGGAAGAAGTAGAAGAAGAAGAAGAAGAAAAGGATGAAAAAGAACAAGATGAAAAGGAGGAACATGAAGAAAAAGAAGAAGAGGGAGAAAAAGAAGATAAAAAAGGAGAAAAAGACGAAAAAGAAAAAGAAGAACTAGAAAAAAAAGTAAACGTTGTAGAAGAAGAACCAAAAGAAGAAGAAGTAGTAATAGAAGTGGTAGTAGAAAAAGAAGAAGATGGAGATGAAGTAGAATTATAATAATAATAATAATAATAATAATAATAATAATAATAATAATAATAATAATAATAATAATATGAAGTAAAAGAAGAGTAAGAAGTAGGAGATGAAAAAGAAGAGGAATAACAATAATAAAAAAAATAATAATAATAACAATAATAATAAGTACATCTAAAAGAAGAAGAAGAAGAGGAAGAGGAAGAAGAATGGGAGAAGTAGAAGAAAAAGAAGAAGAATATGATGATGATGATGATGATGAAGAAGAAGAAGAAGATGATGTTGATGATGGGTATAAAGAGGAAGGAGAAGAAGAAGTAGGAGAAGAAGGAGAAGTAGTAGTGCTGGTAGAAGAAGAAGAAGAAGGTGATGATGATGATGATGACGAAGAAGTAATTGAAGAAGTGGAAGAAGAAGAAGAAGAAGAAGAAGAAGAAGAAGACTATGAAGAATAAGAAGGAGAAAATGAAGAAGAAGAGCTATAATAACAAGAAAAAGAAGAACAAAAAGAAGAAGAAAAAGAATAAGTAGAAAAAGAAGCAGAGGAAGAAAAAGAAAAAGAAGAAGAGTAATAATAATAAGAAGAAGAAGAGGAAAAAGAAGAACAAGAAAAAGGACAAGAAGAAGGTGAAGAAGAATAGGAAGAAGAAGAAGAATTAAAAGAAGTGGAACAAGGAGAAGAAGAAGAGGAAGAAAAAAGAGTGGAAGGAGAACAAGAAGGAGAGGGAGAAAAGAATAAGACAAAGAAGAAGAAGTAGAAGGGGAAGGAGAAGTAGAAGACAAAGAAGAAGTGGAAGAAGAAGAAGAGAAAGAAGAAGGAGAAGAAGAAGAAGAGGAAGAAGAATAAGAAGAAGAAGAGAAAGAGGAAGAAAAAGAAGAAGAAGAAGAAGCGAAAGAAGAAGATTAAGAAGAAGAATAACAAGAGTGAGAAGAAAACGAAGACGAAGAAGAATATGAAGAAGAAGAAAAAGTAGAAGAGGAAGAAGAGGAGGAAGAAAAAGATGATGAGGAAGTAAAAGAAAAGGAAGAAGAAGAGGAGGAAGAAGGAGAAGAGGAAAAAGAAGCAGTAGTAGAAGAAGAAGAGGAGGACGAGCATGAAGAAGAAGAAGAAGAAGAAGAAGAAAAAGAAGAATAAGAAGAGGAATAAGAAGATGAGGACGAAGAAGTGGAAGCAGAAAATGAAAAAGTAGAGGAAGATAAAGAAGAAGAGGAACAAGAGAAAGATGAGAAAGAAGAGGAATAAGAGAAAGATGAGAAAGAAGAGGGAGAAAAAGTTGAAGAAGATGAGGAAGAAAGAGAAGAAGAAGAAGAAGAAGACATGGAAGAAGAAGATGAAGAAGTTGAAGAAGATGAAGAGGAGGAGGAAGAAGAGGAAGAAGAAGAAGGGGAAGAAGAATAAGAAGAAGTGGAAAAATAAGAAGAATAAGAAGAAAAAAACAAAGAAGAAAAGAAAATGAAGAGGAAGAATAATAAGATTAAGAAAAAGAATAAAGAAGAATAAGAGGAGGAGGAAGAAGTAGAAGAAGAAGAGGAGTAACTAGAAGAAGAAAAAGAAGAAGAAGAAGAAGTAAAAGTAGAAGAAGAAGGAGAAGAAGAAAAGAAGAAGAAAAAGAAGAAGGGGAAGAAGAAGAAGTAGAAGAGGAAGAGGACGGAGATGGAGTAGAAGAGGAAGATGAAGAAGTGGAAAGAGGAGAAGAAGAAGTGGGAGAAGAAGAAGATGGAGAAGAGAAAGAGGAGGAAGAAGAAGAAGAAGAGGAAGTAGTAGAAGAAGAAGAATATTAAGAAGAAGAAGAAGAAAAAGAAGAAGAAGAAGAAGAAGAAAAAGAAGAAGTTGAAGTAGAAAAAGAGGAAGATGAAGAAGAAGAAAATGAAGTAGAAAAAGAAGAAGGAGGACAAGATGTAGTAGTAGTTATAACAGAATAATAATAATAATAATAATAATAATAATAATAAGTAAAAGAAGAACAAGAAAAAGAGGAAGATGAAGAAGAAAAACAAAAGAAGAGAAGAAGAAGAAGAAAAAGATAATGAAGAAGAAGAATAAAATTAAGAATAAGAATAAGAAGAAGAAGATGAAAAAGAAGTACATGTAGAATAAGAAGACGAAGATGAAGAAGAGGAAAAAAAGAAGAAGAAGAAGAATAAAAAGAAGATGAAGAAGATGTAATAGAAAAAGAAGATGATGAAGTAGGAGAAGATGAAGAAGAAGAAGAAGAACAACAAGAAGTAGAGGAAAAAGAAGTAGTAGTATTAGAAGAAGAAGAAGAAGAAGTTAAAGAATAAGAAGAAGAAGAGAAAGAGGAAGAGGAAGAAGAAAAAGAACAAGAAGGCGAAGAAGAGGAATATAAAAAGAAGATGAAGAAGATGTAATACAAGAAGCAGAAGATGAAGTATGAGAAGAACAAGAAGAAGAAGAAGAAGAACAAGAAGGATAAGAAGAACAAGTAGTAGTAGAAGAAGAAGTAGAAGAAGAAGATAAAGAAGAAGAAGAAGAAGAAAGCGAAGAAGAAGAAGAGAAAAAAATGAATAAGTAGAAGAAGAACAGGAAAAAGAAGAACAAGAAGAAGAGTAAGAAGAAATGGAAGAAGAAGAAGAAAAGGAAGAAGATGTAGAAACAGCAGAAGAAGAAGAAAAAGATGAACAATTAGAAGAAGAAGAAGAAGAGAAAGAAGAAAAGGAAGATCAAGAAGAAAGAGAAGAAGAAGGAGAAGAGGAAGAGGAAGAAGCAGAAGAAGTAGAAGAAGACGCGAACGAGGACCATAGGAAGAGGAAGAAAAATAGGTGGATAGAAAAGAAGAAGAAGAAAGAGGAGAAGAATAAGAGAAAGCAAAAAAAAAGAAGTAGAAAAAGAAGAAGAATAAGTGGAAGAAGAAGAAAAAGGAGAAGTATAAGTCGAAGAAGAAGTTGATGAAGAAGAAGAGGAAGGAGAGGAGAAGAAGAAGGAGAAGAAGAGAAAGAAGAAGAAGAAGAGCAAGAAGAAGAAGTCGTAGAGGAGGAAGAATTACAAGAAGAGACAGTAGAGGGAGAAGATGTAGAAGAAGAAGAAGAAGGAGAAGAAGAAGAAGAAGTCGAAGAAGAAAAAAACGATGAAGAAGATGAAGATGAAGAAGTAGAAGATGATAAGGAAGAAGAAGAAGAAGGGAAAGAAGAAGCAGAGCAAAAAGAACAAGTAGAAGAAGAAGAAGAATATTAAGAAGAAGAAGAGGAGGAGGAGGAAGAAGAAGAAGAAAATGATGAAGAAGAATAAGAAGAGGAATAAGTAGAAGAAGAAGAAGAAGGGGAAGAAGAATAAGGTGAAGAAGGAGTTGAAGAAGAACTAGAGGTAGATGAGGAAGAAAAGGAAGAAGAATGTGAAGAAGATAAGGATGGTGAAGAAGAAGAAGAAGAGGAAGAAGAAGAAGAAGAAGAAGAA
>JAIUJO010002210.1:37500-40000 GCA_023846275.1 Vanilla planifolia
CTTCTTCCTATTCTTCTTTTTCTTCCTTTACTACTTCTTCTTCATCTCCTTCTTCTTCAACTGCCACTTCTTCTTCTTCTCCTTCATCATTTTCTTCTTCTTCTACTACTACTACTTCTTCTTCATCATCTCTTCTTCTTCTTCCACTTCTTCATCTACTTCCTCTTCCTTTTATTCTTCTTCTTCTTCTTCTCCTTCTTCAGCTTCTTCTTCTTCTTCTTCTTATTCCTCTTCTTTTATTACTACTACTGCTTCTTCTTCTTCTTCTTGTTCTTCTTCTTTTCTTCCTCTTCTTCTTCTACTTCTTCTTCTTCTTCTTCTTATTCTTCTTCTTGTCCTTCTTCTTCTTCTTCTTCTTTTTCTTCACTTCTTCATGTTCATCTTCTTCTTCAACTTCATCCTCTTCTTCTCTACCTTCCTCTTCGTCATCTTCCTCTTCTTCTTCTTCTTCTTCTTCCTCTTCTTCTACTTCTTTTACTTCCTCTTTTTCTTTTAAGTTTTCTTCTTCTTCTTTTTCAACTTCCACTTCTTCTTCTTCCTCTTCTTCTTCATATTCTTCTTCTTCTTCTTCGTCTCCTTTTTATCCCTCTTCTTCTTCTTCTTGTAATTCTTCCTCTTCTTCGTCTTCTTCTTCTTCTTCTTCTTCCACTTCTACAACTACACCTACTAATAATTCCACTTCTTTTTCTTCTTGTTTTTCTTCATCCTGTTCTTTGTTTCCTAATAATCTTCTTCTTCTTTTACTTCTTCTTTTTCTTCTTCTTCTTCTTCTTCTTCTTCTTCTTCTTCTTTTTCTTCTCGCTCTTCTTCATCATTTACCTCATCACCATCTTCTTCTTCTTCTTGTTCCTCTTCTTCTTCTTTTTATTCTTCTTCTTTCTCTTATAATTCTTTTTCTTCTAATTCTTTTTCTTCTTCTTCTTCTTCTTCTTCGTCTTCCTTTTCCTCTTCGTCACCTCCTACATCATCATCTTCTTCTTCCTCTTCTTCTCCTTCTTCTTCTAGTTCTTCTTCTATTTACTCTTCTACTTCTTCTTCTTCTACTTCCTCCTCCTCCTCTTTCTTCTTCTTCTCCTTACTCTTCGTCTTTTTCTCCATCTGCTTCTTCTTCTTTTTCTTCTACTTCTTCTTCTTTATCATCATCGTCTTCTTTTTCTTCTTCTTCTTCATCATCTACTTCCTTGCTTTCTTCTTCTTCTTCTTCTTCTTATCATCATCTTCTTTTTCTTATATTACTACTTCTTCTTCATATTCCTCTTCTTCCTCTTCTTCTTGTTCTTGTTCTTCTTCTTCCTCCTCTTCCTCTTCTTCTACTACCTCATCTTCTTCTTCTTCTTCTTTCTCTTCTTCATCTTCCACTTCTTCCTCTTCAACTTCTTCTTTTTCTTTTTCCTCTTCATCTACTTCTTCTCATCTTCTTCTTTTTATCTTCTTCTTCTTCTTCTTCTTCTTCTTCCTCTTCTTCTTCTTCTTCTTCTTCTTCTTCATCTTCTTCCACTTCTTCCTCTTCTTCTTCTCCTTCTTCCTCTCCTTCTTCTATTTCTTCTTCTTCATCATCATCTTCATCTTCCTCTACTTTTTCCACTTCTTCCTCTTCTACTTCTTCTTCTTCTTATTCTATTACCTTTTCATCTCCATCTTCTTCTTCTCCTACTTCTTCTTCTTCATCTTCTTCTTCTTCTTCTTCTTCTTCTTCTTCTTCTTCTTTCCCTTCTTCTTCTTATTCTTCCTCTTCTTCTTCCTGCTCCTCCTCTTCTTCCTCTTCTTCTTCTTCTTCTTGTTATCCTTCTTCTACTTCTTCTTGTTCACCTTCTTTTTATTTTCCCTATTCTTCTTCTTTTTCTTCTTTTTCTTCTTTTTCTTCTTCTTTTTCTTCTTCTTCTTCTTTTCTTCTTCTTCTCCATCTACTTCTTCTTATTCTTCTTCATATACTTCTTCTTAATCTCCTTCTACAATTGTTACTTCTTCTTATTATTATTATTATTATTCTTCTACTACTACTGCTTCTTCTTTTTCATCAGCATCTTCTTCTTCTTCTTCTTGCTCTTCTTCATCTACTTCTTCTTCTTCTTCTTCTGTTTCTTCTTCTTCTTCTTCTTCTTCTTCTACTTCTCCTTCTTCTTCTACTACTTCTTATGTTGCTTCTTGTTCTTGTTCCTCTTCTTCTTCTTCCTCTTCTCCATCTTCTTCTTCTTCTTCTTCTTCTTCTTCTTCTTCTTCTTCTTCTTCTTCTTCTGCTTCAGCTTCTTCACTTTCATCTTCTTCTTCGTCTTCATCGTCTTCTTCTTTATCTTCTTCTACTTCTTTTTGTCCTCATCCTTCTTCTTTTCCCTCTTCTTCTACTTCTATTTCTACTTCTTCTTCTTTTCCCTTTTCTTCTTCTTCATCTTTTTCTTCTTCTTCTTCTTATTTTTCATCTTCTTCTCTACCTTCCTCTTCTTCTTCTTCTTCTTCTTCTTCTTCTTCTTCTTCTTCTTCTTCTTCTTCTTCTTCTTCTTCT
>JAIUJO010002210.1:47500-55000 GCA_023846275.1 Vanilla planifolia
CTCCTTCTACTTCTTCTGCTTCTGCTTCTTCATCTTTACCTTTTTCTCCTTCTTCTTCTACCTCTTCTTCTTATTCCTCCTATTCTTCCTCTTCTTCCTCTTCTTCTTCTTCTTCTTATTCTTATTCTTCTTCTTCTTCTTCTTCTTCTTCTTCTTAATCTTCCTCTTCTTCTTCTTGTTCTTCATTCTTCCTTCTTCTTCATGATATTTTTCTTCCTGTTCTCCTTGTTCTTCATTTTCTTCTTCTTCTTCTTCTTCTTCTTGATCTGCTTCTTCTTTTTCTTCTTCTTCATTTTCATCTTCTTCTTCTTCTTCTTCTTCTTCTTCTTTCTTTTCTTCATCTTCTTCTTCTTCATCCTCTTCTTCTTCTTCTTCAACTTCTTCTTCTTCTTCTTCTTCTTCAACTTCTTCTTCTTCTTCTTCTTCTTCTTCTTCTTCTTCTTCTTCTTCTTTTCTTCTTCTTTTTCTTCTTCTTCTTCTTTATTCACTTTTCCTCCATCTTCTTCCTCTTCTTATTTTTTCTTCCCTTTCTATCTTTTCTGCTTCTTCTTATTCTTTTTCTTCTTCTTCTTATTCTTCTTCATCTACTTCTACTTCTACTTCTTCTTATTTTTCCACTTCTTCTTCTTCTTCTTCTTCTTCTCGTTCTTCTTCTTCTTCCTCTTCGTCCATTTTTACCAATTCTTCTTTTTCTTCTTCTTCCTCTTCTTCCTCTTCTTCTTCTTCTTCTTCTCTTCTTCTTCTTCTTCTTCTTCTTCTTCTTCTTCTACTTCTTCTGCTTCTTTTTCTTCTTCTTCTTCTTTTTCTTCTTCTACTTCTTCCTCCTCCTACTACTCTTCTTCGTTACCATCCTCTTCTTATTGTTCATCTTCTTCTTCTTCTTCTTTTTCGTCTTCTTCTTCTTCTTTTTTCACTTCTTCCTCTTCTTCTTCTTCTTCCATTTCTTCATCTTATTTTTCTTCTTCTTCTTCTCCTTCTCCTTCTTCTTCTTGTTCATCTTCTTCTTCTTCTTATTCCTCCTATTCTTCCTCTTCTTCTTCTTCTTCTTCTTCTTCTTATAATTATTATTATTCTACTTCTTCTTCATTTTCTTCTTCCCTCTTCTTCCACTTCTTCAAATTCTTCTTCTTCTTTCTCCTCGTCTTTGTCCTCTTTTTATTCTTCTACTACTACTACTACTTCCACTTCTTCTTCTTCTTCATGTTCTTCTTTTTTTTTCCTCTTAATCTCCTTCATCTTCTTCTTCTTCTTCTTCTTGTTCTTCTTCTTCTTCTTCTTCTTCTTTCTTTTTAGCTTCTTGTCCTTCTACTATTTCTTCTTCTTCTTCCTCATCTTCTTATTCTTTTTCAATGTCTTCTTCTTCTTCTTCTTCTTTTATCTTCTTTTTCTTCTTCTTTCTTCTCCTTCTTCTTCTTCTTTCTCTTCCTCCTCCTCCTCTTCCTCCCTCTTCTTCTTCTTCTTCTTCTTCTTCTTCTTGTTCTTTTTCATGTACTTCTTCTTCTTCTTCTTCTTCATCTTCTTCTTCTTCTTCTTCCTCTTATTCTTCTAATTCTTCTTCTATTGCATCTTTTCTTCCTCTTCATCTTCATCATTATCTTCTTCTTCTTTGTCTTCTTCTTTTTTTCATATTCTTCATCTTCTTCTTCTTCTTCATATTCTTCTTCTTCTTTTTCATATTCTTCATCTTCCTCTTCTTTTTCTTCTAGTTCTTCTTCTGCTTGTTCTTTTTTCCTAGTAATCTTCTTCTTCATCATCTTGTTATTCTTCTTCTTCTTCTTCTTCTTCTTCTTCTTCTTTCTTCTTCTTCATCATCATCTTCTTCTTCTTCTTCTTGTTCTCTTCCTCCTCCTTCTTCTTCTTCTTCTACTTCATCATCATCTTCTTCTTCTACTTTTTCTTCTTCTCTTCGTCTTCTTCTTCTTCTTCTTCCTCTTCCTCCTCTTCCTCCTCTTCCTCTTCTTCTTCTTTTTTTTTTCTGCTTCTTCTTCTTCTTCTTCTTCTTCTTCTACTTCTACTTCTTCTTCTTCTTCTTTTGCTTTTTCTTCTTCTTCTTCTTCATCATCATCATCATCATCTTCTTCTTCTTCTTCTTCCTCTTCTTCTATAACTTCTTCTTCTTCTTCTTTCTTCTTCCTCCTCTTCTTTCTTCTTCTTCTACTTCTTCTTACTCTTCTTCTTCTTCCTCCTTGACCTTCTAATCCTCTTCTTCTTAATTTTTTTCTTCTTCTTCTTCTTCCACTTCTTCAGTCTCTTCCTCTTCTTCTTCTTGTTCTTCTTCTTCTTCTTCTTCTTTCTCCTCTTGTTCTTTAATTTCTTCTTCTTCTACTTCTTCTTCTTCTACTTTTTTTTTTCTGCTTCTTCTTCATCTTCTTCTTCTTCTTCTCCTTCTTCTTCTTCCCCTTCTTCTTCTATTTCTTTTTCTTCTTCTTCTTCTTCTTCTACATCTTCTTCTTCTTTCTTTCTTATTATTATTATTATTATTTATTATTATTATTATTATTATTATTAATATTCTTCTTCTTCTTCTTCTTCTTCTTTGTTTTCTTCTTCTTCTTCCTCTTTTCTTCTTTGTCTTCTCCATCTTCTTCTTCTTCTTATTCATCTTCTTCTTCTTCTTCATCTTCTACTTCTACTTCTTCTTGGTTCTTCTTCTTCTTCTTCTTCTTATTCATCTTCTTTTTCTACTTCTTCTTCTTGGTACTTCTTCTTCTAATCCTTTTTTTCTTTGATCTTCCTTTTCTTCCACTTCTTGCTTTTCTTCTTCTTCGACTTCTTCTTCTTCTTCTACTTCTTCCCTCACTCTTCTTCTTTACTTTCTTCTTTTTCTTCTTCTTCCACTTCTTGTCTCTTCTTCTTCCTCTTCTTCTTCTTCTTTTTCTTCCACTTCTTTCTTTTCTACTTCTTCTTCTTCCTCTTCTTCTTCTGCTTCATATTCTTCTTCATCTACTTACACTTCTTCTTCTTCTACATCGTGTTATTCTATACCTTCTTCTTCTTCTTCTTCTTCTATTTCTTCTTCTCATTATTCTTCTTCTTCTTCAGGTTCTTCTATTTTAACTTCTCTTCCTTTTCTTCTTCTTCTTCTTCTTTGCCTACTTCTTCTTTTTCCACCTCTCCTTTTTCTTCTTCCACTTCTTCCATTTCTTCGTCGTCTTCTTCTTCTTATTCCTCTCCTTCCTCTTCTTCTTCTTCCTTTTGTTCTTCTTCTTCTTCTTCTTCTTCTTCTTCCTCCTCTTCTTCTTTTTCTTCATTTTTTCTTCTTTTTGTTCTTCTTCATATTATTCGTCTTCTTCCTATTCTTCTTCTTCTTCTTCTTCTTCTTATTCTTATTTTTCTTCTTCTTTTTCTTCTTCATCTTCTTACTATTCTTCCACATCTTCCAATTGTTCTTCTTCTTCTTTCTCTTTTTCCTCTTCTTCTTCTTCTTCTTTTTCTTCTACTTCTTCTTCGTCATCTTCATCTTTTTTCTTCTTCTTCTTCTAATACTTCTTCTATTACTACTACTTCTTTTTCCTCCTCTTAAACTTCATCATCATCATCATCATCTTGTTCTTCTTCTTCTTCTTCTTCTTCAACTTCTTCTCCTTCTTCTGCTTAATCTTCCTCTTTTTCTTCTTCTTCTACTTCTTCTTTTACCTCAATTTTCTTCTTCGTCTTCAATTTCTTTTTGTTCTACTTCTTCCTCTACATCTTCTTCTTCTCTTCTTCTTCTTCTTATTCTTATTCTTTTTTCTTCGTCTTCTTCTTTTTCTTCTTCTTTCTTTTTCTTCTTCCTCTTTCTTCTTCTTCTTCTTCTTTTTCTTCTGCTTCTACTTCCTCCTCCTGCTCCTGCTCCTCCTCCCTCTCTTCTTCTTCTTCTTCTTCTTCTTCTTCTTCTTCCTCTTCATCTTTCTCCTCTTATTCTTCTACTTCTTATTATTATGCTTCTTTTTCTTCTTCAACATCTTCATCACCTTCTTCTTCTTTGTCGTCTTCTTCTTCTTCTTCTTCACTCTTTCTTCTTCTACTTCTTCTTTCTCTTCCTCTTCCTCAAGATCTTCTTATTCCTATTCTACTTATTCATCTTCTTCTTCTTCTTCGTCTGCTTTTCTTCTTCTTCTTCTTCTTCTACTTCCTTGTCTTCTTCCTCATTTTCTTCTTCTTCTTCATCATCTTCTTCTTCTTCTTCTTCCTCTTCTTCTTCTTCCACTTGTACTTCTTTCTCCTCTTATTCTTCTACTTCTTCTTTTGATTCTTTTTCTTCTTCATCATCTTCATCGCTTTCTTCTTCTTCCTCTTCTTCTTTTTCTTCATCATCATCTTCTTCTTCTTTTTCTTCATTCTTTCATCTTCTTTTTTTTTTTCTTCTTCTTCTTCATCTTCTTCATGATCTTCTTCTTCTTGTTCTTCTTCTTCCACATTTTCTTTATCTTCTTCTTCTTCTTCTTCTTCTTCATCTTTTTCTTCTTCATCCTCTTCTTCTTATTCTACTTTTTCTTATTCTTCTTCTTCTTCTTCTTCTTCTTCTTCTTCCTCTTTTTTCTACTTCAACTTCTTCTTCTCTTCTTCTTCATCTTCATCTTCTTCTTCTTATTCTTCTACTTCTTCTTTTTCTTCCTCTTTTCTTCTTTTTCTTGTTCTTGTTCTTCTACTTCTTCTTCCTCTTCTTCTTCTACTTCTTTTTTCTTCTTCTTCATCTTCATCTTCTTCTTGTATTTGTTTCTTCTTCTTTCTTCTTCTTCTTCTTCTTCTTCTTCTTCTTCTTCTTCTCCTTCTTCTTTCTACTTCTGCTTCTTCTTCTTCTTTACCTTTTTCTTCTTCTTCTTCTTCCTTTTTTCTTCTTCCTCTTTGTCTTTCTTTTCCTCTGTCTTTTTCCTCTTCTTCTTTTTTTTTTCCTTTTCTTTCTTTTTCTGCTTTTTTCATCTTCTTCTTCTTCATCTTATTCCTCTTCATCAACTTCTATTTCTTCTCCATCATCGACTTCTTTTATACATTCCTTTCTCTTCTTCTTCCTCTTCTTCTCATTCTTCTAATTCTTCCTCTTCTTCTTTTTCAACCTCTTCTTCTTTTTCCTCTTCTTTCTTCCTCTTCTTCTTCTTCTTCTTCTTCATCTTCTTCTCTTCTTGTTGTTCTACTTCTTCTTCTTCTTCTTCTTCTCCTATTTCTTGTTGTTGGTGTGTTCTTCTTCTTCTTCTTCTTCATCTTCTTCTTCTTTTTCTTCTTCTTTTTCTTCTTTATCCTCTTTTGCTCAATCTTCTTCCTCTTCTTCTTCTTTTTCTTCCTCTTCTTTCTTTTCTACTTCTTCCTCTTCTTCTTCTTCTTCTTATTCTTCTTCATCTACTTCTACTTTCTTCTTCTTCTTCTTCTTCTTCTCATTCTTCTTCTTCTTCTTTTGCCTTTTCTTCCTATTCTTCTTGTTCTTCTTCTTCCTCTACTTTCTCTTCTTCTTCTTCTTTCTTCTCTTCTTGTTATTCTTCTTTTTCTTCTTCACCTTCTTCTTCTTCTTCTTCTTCTTCTTCTGCTCTTCTTCTTTCTTCTTTTCTTTTCTTCTTCTTCTACTACTGACTTCTTCCTCTTCTTCATCCTCTTCTTCTTTGCCTTCCTCTTCTAATTCTTCTTGTCCTTGTTCATGTTCTTCTTCTTCTTGTTCTTCTTCTTCTTTTTCGTCTTCTTCTTCTTCTTCTTTCACTTATTCTTCTTCTTCTTCTTCCACTTCTTCATCTTATTCTTCTTTTCCTTCCTCTCCCTTCTTCTTCTTCTTCTTGTTCTTCTTCTTATTTCTCCTTTTCTTCCTCTTCTTCTTCTTCTTCTTCTGCTTCTTTTTCTTCTTCTTCTTCGTTTTTCTTCTTCCTGTTCTTCCACTTTTTCCAATTCTTCTTCTTCTTCCTCCTCCTCCTCCTATTTTACTCTTCTTATTCTTCTTCTTTTTCTTCTACTACTTAACCATCTTTATCTTTTTCTTCTTCTTCTTCTTCTTCTTCTACTACTACTACTACTTCCACTTACTCTTCTTCTTCCTCTTCTTTTTTTTTCCATTTAATCTTCTTCTTCATCTTCTTCTTCTTCTTCTTCTTCTTTAGCTTCTTCTCCTTCTTCTTTTTCTTCTTCTTCTTCTTCTTCTTCTTCTACTTCTTCTTCTTCTTCTGCTTCTTCTTCTTCTTCTTCTTCTTCTTCATTTTTATATTGTTCTTCTTCTTCCTCTTCATCTTGTTTTTCTACCTCTGCTTCTTATTCTTCTTATTCTTCTTCTGCTTCTTCTTTTTCTCCTTCATCATCATCATCTTCTTCATCTTCATCGTCATCTTTTTTTTCTTTTTCTTTGTCTTCTTCTTTTTCTTCTTCTTCTTCTTCTTATTTCTTCATCTTCTTCTTATTATTCTTCTTCTTCTTCCTCTTCCTCCTCGTCCTCCTCCTCCTCTTCTACTTCTTCTTCGTCTTCGTATTCGTCTTCTTATTATTATTATTAATATTCTTCTTCTTCTTCTTCTTCTTCTTCTTCATTTTCTTCTTCTTCTTCCTCTTCTTCTTCTTTGTCTTTTCCATCTTCTTATTCTTATTCATCTACTTCTTTTTCTTTTTCATCTTCTTCTTCTACTTCTTGTTCTTGTTCTTCTTCTTCTTCTTTCTCTTCTTCTTCTTCTTCACCTTCTTCTTCTACTTCTTCTTCTTCTTCTACTTCTTCTTTTGCTTCTTCTTCTTCTTCTTCTTCTTTTTCTAATTCTAATTCTTTTTCTTTTTTATCTTCCTCTTCTTCCACTTCTTCTTCTTCTTCTTCTTCTTCGACTTCTTCTTCTTCTTCTTCTTTTTCGCCTACTCCTACTTCTTCCTCATTATCTTCTTAGTTACTTTCTTCTTTTTCTTGTTCTTCCTCTTGTTCTTCTTCAACCTCTTCTTCTTCTTCTTCCTCCTCTTCTTCTTCTTCTTCTTTTTCTTCCTCCTTTTTCTGTTCTACTTCTTCTTCTTCCTCTTCTTCTTCTTCTTGTTATTCTTCGTCATCTACTTATACTTCTTCTTCTTCTTCTTCTTCTTCTTCTTCCTCTACGTCTTTTTCTTCTTCTTCTTTGTCTTCCTCTACGTCTATTACCTCCTCCTCCTCCTCCTCCCCCTCCTCTTCTTCTTCTTATTCTACTTCTTCTTCCTCTTTTTCTTCTTCTTTTTCTTCTTTTTCCTCTTCTTCTTTCTGCTCTTATTCTTCTACTTCTTTTCCTTATTTTTCTTCTTCATCATCTTGATCTTCTTCTTCTTCTTCTTCTTCGTCTTCTTATTCTTCTTCTTCTTATTCATTCTTTCTTCTTCTTCTTCATGATCTTCTTATTGTTATTATTATTTTTCTTCTTCATCATCATCTTCTTCTTCTCCTTCTTCTTCTTCTTCATCTTCATCTTCTTCGTCTTCTTTTTCTTCTTCTTCTTCTTCTTCTTCTTCTATTTGTGCTTCTTCTTATTCCTTCTCTTCTTCATTTTCTTCTTCTTCTTCTTCTTCTTCTTCTTTTTCATCATATTCTTCTTCTTTTTCTTCTTC
>JAIUJO010002210.1:67500-70638 GCA_023846275.1 Vanilla planifolia
ATTCTTCTTCTTCTTCTTCTTCTTCTTCTTCTTCTTCTTCTTCATCTTCTTTTCTTCTCCCTCTTCTTCCTCTTCTTCTTCTTCTTCATCTTCATCTTATTCATCTTCTTTTTCTTCTTCAAAATCTTCATATTTTTCTTCTTCTTCTATTTGTTCTTCTTCTTATTCCTTCTCTTCTTCCTTTTGTTCTTCTTCTTCTTCTTCTTCTTCTTTTTCATCATATTCTTCTTCTTATTCTTCTCTTCTCCATCTTCGTCTTCTTCCTATTCTTCTTCTTCTCCTTCCTCCTCTTTTTTGTCTTCTTATTCTTCTTCTTTTTCTTCTACTTCTTCAACATCTTCATCTTTTTTTTCTTCTTCTACTACTATTACTACAACTACAACTTCCTCTTCTTCTTCTTCTTCTTATTCCTTCTTCTTCTCCCCTTCTTTTTTTCCTCTTAATCTTCTTCTTCATCATCTTCTTCCTCTTCTTGTTTTTCTTCTTCTTCTTCTTCCTCTTGAACTTCTTCACCTTCTACTTCTTCTCTTTCTTCTTCTTCTTCTTCTTCTTATTCTTATTCTTCTTCTTCTTATTCTTATTCTTCCTCTTCATCTTCTTCTTCTTCTTCTTCTTCTTCTTCATCTTCTTCATCTTCTTCTTTTTATTATTCTTCTTCTTCTTTTTGTTCTTCTTCTTATTCCTTCTCTTCTTCCTCTTCTGCTTCTTCTTCTTCTTCTTATTCATCTTATTCTTCTTCTGCTTCCTCTTCTTCCACTTCTTCCTTTTCTTCTTCTTCTTTTTCCTCTTTTTTCACTTCTTGTTATTCTTAATTTTTTTCTACTTCTTTTTCAACATCTTCATCTTTTTCTTCATTTTCTTCTTCTTCATCTACTACTACTGCAACTACTACTTCCTCTTCTTCTTCTTCATGTTTTTCTTCTTCTTCTTCTTCTTCTTCAACTTCTTCACCTTCTTCTTCTTCTTCTTCTTCTTCTTCTTCTTCTTCTTCTTCTTCAACTTCTTCACCTTCTTCTTCTTCTTCTTCTTCTTCTTCTTCTTCTTCTTCTATTTCTTCTTCTTTTTCATCTTCTTCATGTCCTTCTTCTTCTTCTTCATCTTCATCTTCTTCTTCTACTTCTTCTTCTTCTTCCTCTTCTTCTTTTTTCTTCTTCTTCCTCTTCTTCTTCTTCTTCTTCTTCTTCCTCTTGTTCTTCTTCTTCTTCTTCTTCTTCTTCTTCCTCTACTTCTTCATTCTCTTCTTCTTTCCCTTCTTCTCCTTATTCTTATTCTTCTTCCTCATCTTCTTCTTCTTCTTCTTCTTCTTCTTCTTCTTCTTCTTGTTCTTCACCTTTGTCATTATCATCTTCTTCTTCTTCCTCTTCTTCTTCTTCTTCATCTTATTCTTCTTCCTCCTCTTCTTCTTCTTCTATTTCTCCTTCTTCTTCTTCTTCTTCTTCTTCTTCTTCCTCCTCCTCCTCCTCTTCTACTTCTCCTACTTTATCTTTGTTTCCTCCATCTTCTTCTTCTACTTCTTCTTTTTCTTCCCTTTCTTTCTTTTCTGCTTCTTCTTCTTCTTCATAATCGTTTTCTTGTTCTTATTCTTCTTCATCTACTTCTACTTCTTCTTCATCATCGTCTTCTTCTATACCTTCCTTTCTTCTTCTTCTTCTTCTCCTTCTTCTTCTTTTTCTTCTTCTTCTTCTTTTTCTTCTTCTCTTGTTCTTCTTCTTATTCTTCTTCTTCTTCTTCATTTTCTTCTTCTTCTTCTTCTTCTTCTTCTTCTTCTTCTTTTTCTTCTTCTTCTCTTATTCTTCTTTGTCACCTTCTTCTTCTTCTTCTTCTTCTTCTTCTTCATCCTCATCTTCTTCTTCTTGTTCTTATTCTTTTTCATCTTCTTCTACTTCTTCATCTTCGTCGTCTTCTAATATACCTTCCTTTCTACTACTTTTTTTTTCTTCTTCTTCTTCTTCTACTTCTTCTACTTCTTCTCATTCTTCTTCTTCCTCCTCTTCTTCCTCCTCCACCTCTTCTTCAATTTCGCCTTCTTCCTCTTCCTCCTCCTCCTCTTCTTCTTCTTCTTCTTCTTCTTCTTCTCCTCTTGTTCTTGTTATTGTTCTTCTTCTTCTTTGTTTTCGTCTTCTTCTTCTTCTTCTTCTACTTCTCCTTCTTCTTATTCTTCTTCTTCTTCCTCATCTTCTTTTTCTTCTTCTTCTTCCTCTTCTTTATCCTCTTCTTCTTTACTTTCCTCTTCTTCTTATCCCTCTTCTTCTTCTTCCTCTTCTTCTTTTTCCTTTTCTTTTTCTTCTCCTTCCACTTCTTCTTCTTCTTCTTTCTCTTCTTCAATTTCTTTGTCTTCTTCTTCTTCTTCTTCTTCCTCTCCCTTCCTCTTCTTCTTCTTCTTCTTATTCTTTGTCTTCTTCTTCTTCTTCTTTCTTTTCTTCTTCCTCCTCTTCTTCTTCCTCTTCTTCTTCATCTTCTTCTCCTTCTTCTTGTCCTTCTGCTTTTGCTTCTGCTACTTATTCTTCTTACTCTTCTTCTATTTTTTATTCTCTTCTATCTTCTTCTTTTCTTCTTTGACCTCTTGTTTTTTTGTTCTTCTTCTTCTTTCTTCTTCTTCTTGTTCTTCTTCTTCTTCCTCCTCCTCCTCCTCCACCACCTCTTCTTCTTCTTCTTCTTCTTCTTCTTCTTCTTTTTCTTCTTCTTCTTCTTCTTCTCCTCCTTCTCCTTCTTCTTTATCCTCTTATTCTTCTAATGGTTCTTCTATTGCCTCTTTCTCTTCTTAATCATCATCATCATTATCTTCATCTTCATCTTCTTTTTTCTCCTCTTCTTCCTCTTCTTCTTCATCTTCTTCTTCTTCATTCTTTCTCTCTTACTCTTCTTCTTCTTTTTCTTCTTCATGATCTTCTTCTTCTTCTTCTTCTTCTTCTTCTTCTTTTTCATTTTCTTCTTCTTCTACTTCTTCTTCTTCTTCTTCTAATTCTTTTTCATTTTCATCTTCTTCTTCTTCTACTTCTTCTTTTTCTTCTTCTTTTTCTTCTTCATCTTCTTCTTCTTCCTCCTCTTATTCCTTTTCTTTTCATATTCTTCTTCTTCTTCTTCTTCTTCTTCTTCTTCTTCTACATCTGCTTCTTCTTCTACTTCTTCATCTTCTTA
>JAIUJO010003373.1:62500-70456 GCA_023846275.1 Vanilla planifolia
AAAAAGGAAGAAGAAGAATAAGAAGAAGAAGAAGATGAAGAAAAAAAAAGAAGAAGAAGAGGAAGAAGAAGAAGAAGAAAAAGAAGAATAAGTAAAATAAATATAATAATAATGATTATAATAATAATAATAATAATAAGAATAACTAGTAGAAGAAGTAGAAGAAGTAGAAAAGAAGAAGAAAAGGAAGAAGAAGAAGATGATGATGATGAAGAAGAAGATGAAGATGATGATGTTGAAGAACGAGAAGTTGAAGAAGAGGAAGAAGAAGAAGAAGAAGAAGAAGGAGAAGAAGAAGAAGAAGAAGAAGAAGATGATGAATAACAACAAGAAGAAGAAAAACATGAAGAAGAAGGACAAGTTCAAGAAGAAGTAGAAGAAGAAGAAGATGCAGAAGAATGACAAGAAGAAGAAGAAAAAGAAGAAGAATTAGAAAAAGAAGAAGAAGAAGGAGAAGAAGAAGAAGAGAAGAGGAAGAAGAAGAAGGAGTTGAAGAAGAAGAAGAATAAGAAGAAGAAGAAGAAGAAGAAGGAGATGAAGAAGAAGAGCAAGAAGAAGAAGAAGAAGCAGAAGTAGAACACAAAGAAGAAGAGTGAGAAGAAGATGAAGATGTGGAGAAAGAAGAAGAAAATGAAGAAGAAGTAGAAAAAGGAGAAGAAGAAGAAGAAGAAGAATTTGTGGAAGAAGAAGAGGAAGAAAAATAAAAGTAGAAGTAAAAGAACAAGATGAAGAAGTAGAAGAAGAAGAAGAAGAAGAAGAAGAAGAAGAAGATGCAAGTAGAAGAAGAAGAAGAAGGAGAAGAAAAAGATAAAGAAGTCATTGTAGTAGTAGTAGTAGAAGAAGAAGAAGAAGGCAAAGAAGAAGAAAAAGATGAAAAAGAAGAAGAAGAAGAAGTGGAAGAAGGAGAAGATAATAAAAAAGGAGTAGAAGAAAAAGTAGAAGAAGAAGTAGAAGAAGAAGAAGTAAAAGACAGAAGAAGAAGAAAAAGAAGAAGAAGCAGAAGAAAAGAAGAAGAAGAAGAGGAAGATGAAGAGGAAGATGAAGAAGAAGAAGAAGATGAAGGAGAAGAAGAAAAAGAAGGAGAAGGAGAAGAACAAGATGAAGAAAGTAGAAGAAGAAGAAGAAGAAGAAGAAGAAGAAGAAGAGGAACCTGAAGAAGAAGAAGAAGAAGATAAAGAAGAAGAAGATGAAGTAGAAGAAGGAGAAGTAGAAGAAGATGAAGAGAAGAAGAAGAAGTAGAAGAAGAAGAAGAAGAAGAAGAAGAAGAAAAAGTAGAAGAGGAAGGGGAAGAAGAAGAACGAAAGAAGAAGACGGAGAAGAAGAAGAAGTAGTAGAAGAGGAGGAAGAAAAAGACGATGAAGAAGAAGAAGAAGGAGAAGAAGAAGAAAAGAAGAAGAAGAAGAGGTAGAAGAAGAAGAAAAGGAAGAAGAAGAAGATGATGACGAAGAAGAAAAAGTTGTAAAGACATGAGAAGAAGAAGAAGATGATGATGAATAACAAGAAGAAGAAGAAGAAGGTGAAGGAGGAGGAAGAGAAGAAGCCGAAAAATGGACTTGAACAGGATGAAGAAGAAGAATAAGAATAAGATGAATTAGAAGAAGTACCAGAAGAAAGAAGAAGAACAAGCAAAAGAAGTAGAATAGGGAGAAAAGGAGAAGTAGACTTAGAAGAAGGTGAAGAACAAGTTGAAGAAGCAGAAGAAGAAGAAGAAGAAAAACAAGAAGAAGAATTAGAAGAAGAGAAAGAAGAAGAAAAGAAGTAGAAGAAGAAGAATAACAAAGAAAAGAAGAGGTAGAAGAAGAAGAAAAAGAAGAAGCAAAAGAAGGAGGAGAACAAGGAGGAGGAGGAGGAGGAGGTGAAGACGAAGAAGTAGAAGAAGAAGAAGAAGAAGAAAAAGTAGACAAAGAAGAGATGAAGAAGAAGTAGAAGAAGAAGAAGAAGAAGAATAAGAAGAGGAAGAAAAAGAAGAAGAAGAGGAAGAAGAAGAAGAAGAAGAAAAAGATGAAGAAAAAAAGGAGAAGAAGTAGAAGAAGAAGTAGAAGAAGTTGAAGAGGGAGAAAAAAGAAGAAGAAGAAGAGGAGAAAAAACATCAGACGAAGAAAACATAAAGTAGAAGATTTAGAAGAAGAAGAATAATAAGAAGAAGAACAAGAAGATGTAAAAGAACAAGAAGAAGGAGTTGAAGTAGAAGAAAAGGAATGAGAAGAAGAAGAAGAAGAAGAAGAAGAAGAAGGAGATGGAGAAGAAAAAGAAGAAGAAGAAGAAGAAAAAGTAGAAGTAGAAGAAGAAGAAGAAGAAGAAGTAGAAGTAGTGGAAGAAGAGGATGAAGAAAAAGAAGAAAAAAGAAGAAGAATAAAAGAAGCAAGAGAAGAATAGGAAGAAAAAAGGGAAGAAGAAGAAGAAGAAGAAAGAAGAAGAAGTAAAATGATAATAATATAATAATAATAATAATAAGTAGTAGAGGTAGTAGTAGAAGAAGAAGAAGAAGAAGAAGAAGAGGAAGAACAATAAGAAGAAGAACATGAGGAAGAAGCACAAGTACAAGAAGAAGAAGAAGAGAAGAAAAAGAAGAAGAAGAGAAGAAGAAGAAGAAGGAGTAGAAGAAGAAGAAGAAGAAGAAGAAGATGCAGAAGAAGAACAAAAGAAGAAGAAGAAGAAGAAGAAGAAGAAGAAGAATTAGAAAAAGAAGAAGAAGGAGAAGAAGAAGAAGACGAAGAAGAAGAAGAAGAACAAGAAGAAATAGAAGAAGAACAATAAGAAGAAGAAGAGAGAAAGAAAAAGATGAAGATGAGAAGGAAGAGAAGAAGAAGTTAAAAAAGGAGGAGAAGAAGAAGAATTAGAAGAAGAAGAAGAAGGAGAGGAACAAGAAGAAGAAGAAGTAGAAGAAGAGCAGAACAAGATGAAGAAATATAAGAAGAAGAAGAAGAAGAAGAAGAAAATGAAGAGAAGAAGAGAAGGAGAAGAACAAGATAAGTAAGTAGTAGTAGTAGTAGAAGAAGAGAAGATGAAGAAGAAAAGCAAGAAGAAAAACAAGAAGTAGAAGAAGAAGAAGATGACGATGATGAAGAAGAGGAAGAAGAAGAAGTGGAAGAAGGAGAAGATAAAAAAAAAGGTGTACAGAGAAGTAGAGTAGAAGAAGAAGAAGAAGAAGAAGAAGAAGAAGAAAAAAGAGAATAAAGAAGAAGAAGAAGAAAATGAAGAAGAAAAGGAAGAAGAAGATGAAGAAGAAGAAGAGGAAAAAGAAGAAGTAGAAAAAGTAGGAGAAGGAGAAGAACAAGATGAAGAAGTAGAAGAAGAACATGAAGAAGAAGAAGAAGAAGAAGAAAAAGAAGAAGATGATGTTGATGATAAAGAAGAAGAGGAAGAAGAAGAAGAAGAAAAGTAGGATAAGAAGAAGAACAAGATCAAGAAGTAGATGAGAAGAAGAAGAAGAAGAAGTAGAAGAAGAATTAGAAGAAGTTGAAGAAAAAAGTTGAAGAAAAAAGAAGTAGAAGTAGAACTAAAAGAAGTTGAAGAAGAAGAAAAAGAAGAATAAGAATAAGTAGAAGACGAAGAAGTAGAAGAAGAAGAAGAAGAAGAAAAACATTTAGAAAAAGAAAATCTTGAAGAGAAGAAGAAGAATTAGAAGAAGAAGAAGTAGATGAAGAAATTGTAGTAAAAGAAGAAGAAGAAAAAGAAGAGAAGTGGAAGAAGGAGAGAAGAAGAAGAAGAAAAAGAACAAGAGAAGGAGAAGATTAAGTAGAAGAAAAACGTAGAAGAAGAAGAAGAAGTAGAAGATGAGGAAGAAGAAGAATAACAAGAAGTAGAAGATGGAAAGAAGAAGAAGTAGAAGAAGAGAAGAAGAAGAGGAAGGAGAAGACAAAAGATAAAGAAGTCGTAGTAGATGAAAATGAAAAAAAAGAAGAAAAGAAGAAGGAGAAGAAGAAGAACACGATGAAGAAGATGAAGAAGAAGAAGTGGAAGAAAGAGAAGAGAAAAACAAGAAGAAGCGAAAGAAGAAGAAGCAAAAGAAGAAGAAGAAAAATACGAAGAAGTAGAAGAAGAAGAAGAAGAAGAAGAAGAAGAAGAAGAAGAAGAAGAAGGGGATGAAGAAGAAGGAAGGCTGAGAGGAAGATGATGAAGAAGGAGAAGATGAAGAAGAAAAAGAAGAACAAATGGAAGAAGAAGAAGAAGAAGAAGATAATGATGATGATGAAGAAGAAAGGAAGAAGAAAGGGTGAAGAAGAAGAAGACAGAGAGGACAAAGTTGAAGAAGGAGAAGATAAAGAAGAAGAAGAAGTAGGGGAGAAGCAGAAGAAGAAGAAGAAGAAGAAGAAGAAGAAGAAGAAGAAGGTGATCATGAAGATTAAGAAGAAAAGAAGAGAGATGATGAAGAAGAAGAAGAGGAAGAAGATGAAGAAGAAGGAGAAGACGAAGAAGAAGTAGAAGAAGAGGAAGAAAAAGAAGAAGAAGAAGAAGAAGAGAAGATGATGATGGTGTAGAAGAAAAAAAAAGAAAAAAAAAGAAGAAAATGATGAAAAAGGAGAAGAAGAAGAAGATGAAGAAGATGATGATGATGAAGAATAAGAAGAGAAGATGAAGAAGAAGTAAAAAAGTAAAACAAGAAAAAGGAGAAGAAGAGAAGATGATGAAGAAGAGAAGAAGAAAAACTAGAAGAAGAAGAAAAAGAAGGAGAAAGAGAAGAACTAGATGAAGAAGTAAAGAAGTAGAAGAGAAGAAGAAGAAGAAGAGAAAGAAAAAGAAGAAGAAGAAGAAAATGATGATGAAGAGATGAAAAAGAAGGAGAACTAGTAGAAGAGAAGAAGAATAGAAGAAGAAGAAGTAGAGGAAGAAGAAGAAGAAGAAGAACATGAGAAGAAGAAGAAGAAGATGAAAAAGAAGAAGAAGAAGAAGAAGATGATGTTGATGATGAAGAAGAAGCGGAAGAAGAAGAAGAAGAAAAAGTAGGAGAAGGAGAAGAACAAGATCAAGAAGTAGATAGAAGAAGAAGAAGAAGAAGAAGAAGTAGAAGAAGAACTAGAGAGTTGAAGAAAAAGTTGAAGAAAAAGAAGTAGAAGTAGAAGAACTAGAAGAAGTTGAAGAAGAAGAAAAAAGAAGAAGAAGAAGAATAAGTAGACGAAGAAGAAGTAGAATAAGAAGAAGAAGAAGAAAACATTTAAAAAATAAAATCTAGAAGAAGAAGAAGAAGAATGAGAGAAGAAGAAGTAGATGAAGTACTGAAGTAAAAGAAGAAGAAAAAGAAGAAGAAGAGAAAAAAAAGAACTGGAAGAAGAAGAAGAAGAAGAAGAAGAACAAAGAGAAGGAGAAGATTAAGTAGAAGAAAAAGTAGTAGAGGAAGAAGTAGAAGATGAGGAAGAAGAAGAAGAAGAAGAAGAACAAGAAGTAGAAGAAGGAGAAGAAGAAGAAGTAGAAGAAGAGAAGGTGAAGAGGAAGGAGAAGAAAGAGATAAAGAATTTGCAGTAGTTTAAAATGAAAAAGAAGAAGAAGAAGAAGGACAAGAAGAAGAAAACAATGAAGAAGATGAAGAAGAAGTGGAAGAATGAGAAGAAGAAGAAGAAGAAGGGATGAACAAGAAGAACGCTGAGAGGAAGATGATGAAGAAGGAGAAGATAAAGATGAAAAAGAAGAACAAATGGAAGAAGAGAAGATAATGATGATGATGAAGAAGAAAAGAAGAAGAAAAGGGGTGAAGAAGTAGAAGATAGAGAGGAAGAAGATGAAGAAGGAGAAGATAAAGAAGAAGAAGAAGAAGAAGAAGGGGAAGGAGCAGAAGAAGAAGAAGAAGAAGAAGAAGAAGAAGGTGATGATGAAGATTAAGAGAAAAGAAGAAGAAGAAGAAGAAGAAGAAGAGGAAGAAGATGAAGAAGGAGAAGACGAAGAAGAAGTAGATGAAGAAGAAGAAAAAGAAGAAGAAGATGATGATGATGATGGTGTAGAAGAAAAAGAAGAAAAAGAAAAAGAAGAAAATGATGAAAAAGGAGAAGAGAAGAAGAAGAAGAAGATGATGATGATGAAGAAGAAGAAGAAGAAGATGATGAAGAAGAAGAAGTAAAAAAAGAAAAACAAGAAAAAGGAGAAGAAGAAGAAGACGAAGAAGAAGAAGAAGAAGAAAAACAACAAGAAGAAGAAAAAGAAGGAGAAGGAGAAGAGGTAGAAGAAGAAGTAAAAGATTGAAGAAGAAGAAGAAGAAGAGAAAGAAAAAGAAGAAGAAGAAGAACAGAAGAAGATGAAGAAGAAGTAGTAGTAGATGAAGAAGAAGATGAAGAAGAAGAAGATGAAGAAGATGAAAAAGAAGAGGAAGAAGTTGTAGAAGAAGAAGAAGAAGAACAGAAGAAGAAGAAGTAGAAGATAAAGAAAAAGAAGAAGAAGACGGGGAAGAATCGTAAAGGGAAGAAGAAGTAGTAGTAGAAGAAAAAGAAGAAGGAGAAGGAGAAGAAAGAAGAAGAAGGAGAAGAGGGAGAAGGTGATGAAAGAGAAGAAGAAAAAGAAAAAGTAGAAGTAGTAGAAGAAGAAGAAAAAGAAGAAGTAGAAGAAGAAAAATAGGAAGAAGAAGAAGAAAAAGAAGAAGAGGATGAAGAAGAAGAAGGAGGGGAAGAAGATTAAGAAAGAGAAGATAAAGAAGAAAAGAAGTAGAAGAGAGGAAGAAAAAGAACAAGAAGGAGAAGAAAAAGAAGAAGAAGATGAAGAAGAAGAAGAAGAAGAAGAAGGTGAAGAAGAAGAAGAAGAAGAAAGGAAGGAGAGGAGGAGAACAAGATGAAGAAGTAGAAGAAGAAGAAGAAGAAGAAGAGGAAGAAGATGATGATGATAAAGAAGAAGAAGGAGAAGTAGAAGAAGACGAAGAAGAATTAGAAGAAGAAGAAGAAGATGATGAAGAGCTTGAAGAAGAAGAAGAAGGAAAAGAAGAAGAAGAACAAGAAGAAGAAGAAGTGGAAGAAGAAGAAGAACAGGAAGAAGAAGAAGCGAAAGAAGAAGAAGAAGTAGAAGAGGAAGAACAATAAGTAGAAGTAGAAGAAAAAGAAGGAGTAGAAGAAGAAGAAGAAGTAGAAGAATGAAATGAAGAAGAAGAAGAAGAGAAAAAAGTAGAAAAAGAAGAAGATAAAGAACATGAAGGAGAAGAAGAAGAACAAGAAGATGAATAATAAAAATAATAACTAGAAGAAGAAGAAGGAGACAAAGAAGAAGAAGAAGAAGAAGAAGAAGAAAAAGAAGTAGAGAAGGAGGAGGAGGAGGAGGAGAAGAAGTAGAAAAAAAAGCAGAAGAAGATGAAGAAGAAGAAGAAGATATGAACAAGAACAAGAAGAACATGAAGAAGAAGTACTAGAAGAAAGAAGAAGAATAAGAAGAAGAATAGGAATAGGTAGAAGAAGAAGAAGAAGAAGAAGAAGAAAAATAGATGAAGGAAAAGAACAAGATGAAGAACTGGAAGAAGAAGAAGAAGAAGAGGAACCTGAAGTAGATGAAGAAGAAGAAGAAGAAAAGAAAAAGAAGAAAAGGAAAAAGAAGAAGAAGAAGAAAAAAAAGAAGTAGAAGAAGAAGTAGAAGAAATAGCACCAAGAGAGGAAGAAGAAACATGGAGAAGTAGAAGATGGAGAAGGAGAAGACAAAGAAGAAGAAGAAGAAGAAGAAGAATAAAAAGACGGAGAAGAAGAAGAAGAAGAAGAACAAGAAAAAGAAGAGGAAGAAGAAGAATAAGAAGACGAAAAAGAAGAAGAAAAAAGAAGAAGTAGAAGAAGTTGAAGAAGAAGAAAAAAGAAGAAGTAGAATAAGATAATAGAAGAAGAAGAAGAAAGCAATAAGAAAAAGAAAATAGGAAGAAGAAGAAGGAGAAGAAGAAGAAGAAGAAGCAGAAGAAGGAGAAGAAGATGATGATGATGAAGAAAAAGAAGAAGAAGAAGATGAAGAAAGAGAAGAACAAGATAAAGAAGTCGTAGTAGTAGTAGTAGTTGTAGAAGAAGA
>JAIUJO010002494.1:10000-15000 GCA_023846275.1 Vanilla planifolia
TCTTCTTCATATTCTTCTTCTTCCTCCCCTTCTTCTTCTTCTTCCTCTTCTTCCTCTTCTTCTACTTCTTTATCATTTCTTCTTCTACTTTAACTTTTACGTCTTCTTCTTTATCGTGTTCTTCTTCTTCTTCTTCTTTTCTTCTTCCTCTTCTTCTTCTTCTTCATCTTCTTCTTCTTCTTCTTCTTCATCATCTTCTTTTTCTTCTTTTACTATTACTATTACTACTTCTTCTCATTCTTCTTCTTCTTGTCCTTCTTTCTCTTCTTCTTCTTTTTCTTCTTCTTCTTCTTCTTCATCTTCATCTTCTTCTTTTTGTTCTTCTTCTTCTTCTTTTTCTTCTTCCTTTTCCTCTTATTCTTCTTCTACTTCTTCTTCTTTGTCTTCCCCTTCTTCATCTTCTTCATCTTCTTCTTCATCTTCTTCATCATCTTCTTCTTCTTCTTGTTCTTCTTCTTCTCCTTCTTCTTCCTCTTCCTTTTCTACTTCTTCCTCCTCCGCTTCTTCTTCTTCTTCTACATCTTCTTCTTCTTCTCCTTCTACTCCATATTTTTCTTCTTTTTCTTCTTCTTCTCCTTCTTCTTGTACTTCTTCTACTTTTTCTTTTTATGCTTTTTCTTCTTCTTCTTCTTTTTCTTCATTTTCCTCTTTTTCTTCTTCTTCTTCATCATCTTCTTGTTCTTCTTCTCCTTCTTCCTCTTATTCTTCTTCTTCCTCTTCTTCTTCCACCTCCACTTCTTCTTTTGCTACTTCTTCTTTTTCTTCTTCTTCTTCTTCCTCATCCTCTGGTAACTCTTCTTTTTCTTCTTCTTCTTCATCTACATCTTCTTCTCCTTCTACTCTTTCTTCTTCTTCATCATCTTCTTGTACTTCTTTTTCTTCTTCTTTGTCTTCTTGTTCTTCTTCCTCATCCTCTGGTAACTCTTCTTTTTCTTCTTCTTCTTCATCTACATCTTCTTCTCCTTCTACTCTTTCTTCTTCGTCATCATCTTCTTGTACTTCTTTTTCTTCTTCTTCTTCCTCTTCTTCTTCTTCTTCTTCTTCTTCTTCTACTACTACTACTTCTTCCTCTTTTCTTCCTCTTCTTCTTCTTCTTCTTCTTCTTCTTCCACTTCTTTTTCTTCTACTTCTACTTCTTTTTCCTCTATATTTTCTTCTTCTTCTTCTTCTTCTTCATGTTCTTCTTCTTCGTCTTCTTCTGCCTCTCCTTCTTCTTCTTCTTCTTCTTCTTCATCTTTCTCTTCCTCTTCCTCTTCCTATTCTTCTTCCCCTTCTTCACCTTCTTTTTGTTATTATTCTTCTTCTTCTTCTTATTCTACATCTTCTTCTTCTACTTCTTCTTTTTCCTCTTGTTCTTTATCTTCTTCTTCTCCTTCTTCTTCTTCTTCTTCTGCTTCTTCTTCTTCATCTTCTTTTTCTTCTTCTTCTACTCCTCCTCCATCTTCTTCTGGTTCTTCTTCTTCTTCTTCTTCTTCTTCTTTCTTCCTCTTCTTTCTCCTCTTCTTTCTAATCTCCTTCCACTTCTTCTTCTTCTTCTTCATTTTCCACTTCTTCATCTTCTTCATCTTTTTCTTCTTCTTCTTCTTTTTCCTCTTCCTCTTCTTCTTCTTGTTCCTCTTCCACTTCTTCTACTACTACTTCTTCTTCGTCTTCTTCCTCTTGTTCTTCTTTTTCTTCTTCTTCTTCTTCATCTGCTTCTTCTTCTCCTTCTTTTATTTCTTCTACTTCTTCTTCTTCTTCTTCTTCTTCTTCTTCTTCCTATTCCTCCTCCTCTTCTTCTTTTTCTTCATCTTCTTCTTATACTATTACTTCTTTTCTTCTTTTTCTTCTCCTTCTTCTTCTTCTTCTTCTACTACTTCTTCAACTTGTTCTTATTCTTCTTCTTCTTCTTCTTCTTCATCATCTTCTCCTACTTCTTCTTCTCCTCCTTCTTCCTCTTGCACTTCTTCCTCTTCATCTTCTTCTTCTTCTTCTTCTTCCTCTTCTTCATTATCATCATCATCTTCTTCTTCTTCTTCTTCTCCTTCTTCTTCTTCTTCGTCTTCTTGTTTCCCTTCTTCATGTTTTTCTTCTTCCACTTCTTTCCCCTCTTCTTCTTCTTCTTCTTCTTCTTCTCGTCATCCTTCTGCTACTTCTTCTTCTTCTTCCTCTTATGCTTCTTCTTCTTGCTCTTCTTCCTCCACTTCTTTTTGTTCTCCTTCTTTTTTTTCTGCTTCTTCTTTTTCTTCCTCTTCTTCTTCTTCTTCTACTACTACTACTACTACAACTAGTTCTTCTTCTTCTTCTTCTCCTTATTCCTCTTCCTTTTCTTCTTATTCTTCTTCCCCTTCTAGTTTTGCTTCTTCGTTTCCTTCTACTTCTTTTCTTCTTCTTCATCTTCTTCTTCTTCGTCTTCCTCCTCCTCCTCTTCTTCTTCTTCTTCTTCTTCTTCTTTTTGCTTCGCTTTCTCCTTCCCCTTCTTCTTCTTCATCTTCTTCTTCTTCCTCTTCCTCTTCCTCCTCCTCCTGTTCTTCTTCTTTTTCTTCTTCTTCTTCTTCTTCTTCTTCATCTTTTTCTTCTTCTTCTTCTTCTTTTCTTCTTCTTCTTCTTCTACGTCTTCTTCTTCTTCTCTTCCTCTTCTTCTACTTTCTCTCATGTTTCTTCTTCTTCTTTTCCTTCCTCCTCATGTTCTTCTTCTTCTTCTTGTTATTCTTATTCTTCGTCTTCATCTTCTTCTTCTTCTTCGTCTTACTCTTCTTCTTCTTCTTCTTCTTCTTCTTCCTCTTACTCTTCCTCTTTTTCTTGTTCTCTTCTTTTTGTTTTACTTCTTCTTCTTCTTTTTCTACTTCTTGTTCTTCTTCTCCTTTTCTTCTTCTTCTTCTTCTTCTTCGACTTCTCCTTCTTTGTATTCTTTTTTCTTTTTCTTCTTCTTCTTGTTCGTCTTGTTCCTCTTCGTCTTCGTGATCTTCCTTCTCCACATCTTCTTCTCCTTCTTTTTCTTGTTGTTTTTCTTCTTCTACATCTTCATGTTCTTCTTATTCTTCTTCCTCCTCTTTTTCTTCGTCTTCCTCTTCTTCTTTGCCTTCTTCATCTTCTTCTTCTTGTTTACTTCTTTTCTTTGACTCCTACCACTTCTTTGTCTTCTTGTTCTTCCTTCTCCACTTCTTTCTCTACTTCTTCTTCTTCTTCTTCTTCTTCTTCTTCTTCTGCTTCTTCTTCTTCTTCTTCTTCTTATTCCGCTTCTTTGTCCACTTGTTCTTCCTTCTCCACCTCTTCTTCTGCTTCTTCTTTTCCTTCTTCTTCTTCTTCTACTTCATCTTCTTCTTCTTCTTCTTTTCTTTGACTTCTTCTTCTTCTTCTTCTTCTTTTCTTTGACTTCTTCTTCTTCTTCTTCATCTTCTTATTTTTCTTCTTCTTCTTCTTCTTCTTCAAAGACTTCATCATCATCTTCTTCTTCCTCTTCTTCCTCCTCCTTCTCCTCTTCTTCTTCTTCTTCTTCTTCTTCTTATTTTTGTTCTTCTTCTTCTTTTTCCTCTTTTTCTTCTTCACCTTCTTCTTCTTCTTTTTTTCTTCTTCTTCCTCTTCCCCTACTTCTTCTTCTTCTTCTTTTTCTTCTTCTTCTTTTCTTCTTCTTCTTCTTCTTCTTAGTCTTCTTCTTCTTCTTCTCTTCCACTTCTTCTCCTTTCTCTCCTGATTCTTCTTCTTCTTCTTCTTCCTCCTCACCCTCTTTTTCTTCTTCTTCTTCTTCTTCTTCTTTTCTTCTTCTTCCTCTTCCCGTCATCTTCTTATTCTTCATCTTATTTTTCTTCTTCCTCTTCTTCTTCTTCTTCTTCTTTGCCTTCCTCTTCTTCGTCTTCTTCATCATCATCATCATCATCTTCTTCTTCTTCTTCTTCTTCTTCTTCTTCTTGTTCTACTTTTCTTCTTCTTCTTCTTCTTCTTCTTCTTCTTATTCTTCTTCTTCTTCTTCTTCTCTTCCTCTTGTTCTACTTTCTCTCTGGATTCTTCTTCTTCTTTTTTTCCTCCTTCTCATGTTCTTCTTTTTCTTCTTCTTGTTCTTCTTCTTCTTCTTCTTCTTCTTCTTCTTCTTCTTTTCTTCTTCTTCTTCTTCTTCTTTTTATTCTTCTTCTTCTTCCTCCTCCTCCTCTTCTTCTTCATCATCTTCTTCTTGTTTTTCTTCTTCTTCTTCTTCTTCTTTTTCTGCTTCTTCTACTTCTTTTTCTTATCCTTCTTCTTCACAATCTTCTCCTTCTTCTGCTTCTTCATCTCCTTTTACTTCTTTTTCTTCCTCTTCTTCTTCTTCTTCTTCTCTTCTTCTTCTTCTTCTACTTCTAGTTCTTCTACTTCTTGTTTTATTACTCCTTTTCTTCTTCTTCTTCCTCTTCTTCTTTTTCTTCATCTTCTCCTTCTTCAAATTCTTTTTCTTCTTCTGCTACTACTGCTACTACTTTTTCTTTCTTCTTCTTCATCTTCTTCTTCTTCTTCTTCCTCTATTTCTTCTTCTTTTTAATCATCATCTTCTTCTTCTTCTTCTTCTTCCTCTCCTTCTTCTTTTTCTTCTTCTGCTACTTCTCCTTCATCTTCTTCTTCTTCTTCTTATTCTTATTCTTTTTCTTCTTTTTCTTCTTCTTCTACTTATGTATCTCCTTCTAATTCTTCTACTTCTTCTTCTTCTTTGTCTTCCTCTTCTTCTTCTTCTTCTTCTTCTTCTTCTTCTTCTCCTTCTCCTTCTTCTTCTTCTTCTTCTTCTTCTTCTTCTTCTTCTTCCTCGTCCTTCTCCTCCTCTTCCTCTTCTTCTTCTTCTTCTTTATCTTATTCTTCCCCTTCCTTTTCTACTTCTTCCTCCTCTGCTTCTTCTTCTTCTACATCTTCTTCTTCTTCTCCTTCTACTCCATATTTTTCTTCTTTTTCTTCTTCTTCTCCTTCTTCTTGTACTTCTTCTTTTTATGCTTTTTCTTCTTCTTCTTCTTCATTTTCCTCTTTTTCTTCATCTTCTTCATCTTCTTCTCCTTCTTCCTCTT
>JAIUJO010002494.1:22500-27500 GCA_023846275.1 Vanilla planifolia
TGTGTCATATCATCTCAAAATTTGGACATATCAAATTTAAGAAAAATAAAAGAAAATAAAGTATGAAAACTTTAGTGCATGTCTTTAATTTCCTTGAAGCTTGCCATGACTCTAAGAGCCTTGAAGACCATTATTTTATTTAAAGTTCATGGCTTGTCTTAATTGAATATTAACAATTTTGTTTAGAGCAAGCTCATATGAAATATAAACATTTATTCTTGAGTCATGAAACACAAGGATGTAACAACTTCTTCCACTTCCTCATCTTCTGGTTCTTCCTTCTCCACTACTTCTACTTCTTCTTCTTCTTCTACCTCTTCTAGTTTCTCTTCTTCTTCTTCTTCTTTTTCTTCGTCTCATTCCTCTTCACCTTCTTCTTCTCCTTCTTCTCCTTCTTCTTCTTCTTCTTTTTCTTCTTTTACTTCTTCTTCTACCTCATCTTCTTTTTCATCTTCTGCTTCTTCTTTTCTTCTTCTTCTTCTTCTTCTTCTTGTCCTTCTTCTTCTACTACTACGACTAGTACTACTACTTTCTCTTCCTCTTCATCTTCTTTTCTTATTCTTGTTCTTCTTTATCTTCTCCTCCTCCTCTTTCTCCTTCTCATTCTTCTTCTTGTTCTTCTTCTCCTTCCCCCTCCTCCACCACTTCTTCTTCTCCTTCTTCTTCTTTTTCTTTCTCCTTTTTTTCTTCTTGTTTTTGTTCTTCTACTTCTTCTCCTACATCTTCTTCTCCTACATCTTCTTCTCCTACATCTTCTTATCCTTCTTCTTCTTCTTCTTCTTCTTCTTAATCATAATCATCGTCATCATCATCATCATCTACTTCTTCATCATTTTCTTATTATTCTTCTTCTTCTTCTTCTACTTGTTCTTCCTCTTCCCCTTCTTCTTCTTTTTCCTCATCCACTTTTTCTTCTTCTTCTTCTTGTTCTTCTTCGCCTTCTTCTTCTCCTTCTTCTCCTTCTTGCTTTTCTTCATCATCATCACCATCATTTTCTTCATTTTCTTCTTCTTCTTATTCTTCTACATTATCTTCCTCTTCTCCTTCTTCTTCTTCTTCTTCTTCTTCTATTTCTCTTCTTCTTCCTCTTTTTATACTTCTTGTACATTTTCTGCCACATCTTTTTTATCATCTTCTTCTTCAACTTCTTCTTCTTACTCTCCTTCTTCTTCTCCTTCTACGTCTTCTCCTTCTTCGCCTTCTTCTTTTTCATCCTATTCTACTTCTTCTACTTCTTCTTCTTCTTCTTCTTCTTCTTCTACTACTACTACTTTTTCTTTCGTGTCATCTTCTTCTTCTTTTTCTTCTTCCTCTTCTTTTTCTTCTTCTTGTCCTTCTTCCTTTTCTTCTTCTTCTTCTTCACTTTTTTCTTCTTCCACTTACTCTTGTTAATCTTCTTCTTCTTCTCCTCCTCCTCCTTCTCCTTCTCCTTCTTCATCTCTTCCTTTGCCATCTTCTTCTCATTCTTCTTCCTTTTATTCTATCTTCTTCTACAACCATTTCTTCTTCTTCTTCTTATTCTTGTTCTTCATCGTATTCAAATTCTGCTTCTTCTTCTTCTTCTTCTTCTTCTTCTTCTCCTTCCTCTTCTTCTTCTTCTTCTTCTTTTACTTCTTCTTTTTTTCTACTTCTACTTCTTCTTCATCTTCTTCTTCTTCTTCCTCTTCTTCTTCTTCTTCTTCTTCTTCTTATCCTTCTCCTTCTTCTTGTCCTTCTTCTCCTTCTTTATCTTTTTCTTTATCTTCTTCTTTATCTTCTTCTTCTAGTTCTTCTACTTCTTCTTCTTCTTCTTCTCCCTTTTCTTCTTCTTCTTCTTCTTGTTCTTCGTCCTCTTCTTCTTTTTCTTCTTCTTCTTCTACTTCTTCTTCTTCTTCTACTTCTTCTTCTTCTTCCACTTCTTCATCTTCTACTTCATCTTCTTCTCCTTCTTCTTCTTCTTCTTATTTTTCTTGTTCTGCTTTTCCTTCTTCTTCTTCTTCTCCCTCTTCTTCGACTTCTTCCCTTTCTTTTTTTTCTTCTTCTTCTTCTTCTTCTTCTCCTTCTCCTTTTCCTTCTCCTTCTCATTCTTCCTTGTTTTCTTCTTCTTTTACTTCTTCTTCTTGTTCTTGTTCTTGTTCTTCTTCTTCTTCTTCTTCTTCTTCTTCTTCTTCTTTTCTAAATCTTCTACTGCTACTACTACTTCTTCATCATCACCTTCTTCTTCTACTACTACTTTTTCTTCTCTTTCATCTTCTTCTTCTTCTTCTTCTTCTTCTCCTTCTTTTCTTTTTCTTCTTCTACTTCTTCTTCTTCTTCTTCATCTTCCTCCTCCTCCTCCTCGTCCTCTGCTTCTTCTTCTTCTACTACTTCTTCTTCTTCTTCTTATTCTTGTTCTTATTCTTCTCCATCTACTTTTTCTTTTAGTTCTTTCTCTTCTACTACTACTTCTTCTTCATCTTCATCCTTCTTCTTTTTCTTCCTCTTCTTCTTCTTCTTCTTCTTCTTCTTCATTTTGTTATTCTTCTACTTCTTATTCTTTTACTTCTTCCTCTTCTTCTTCTTCTTCTTCTTCTTCTTCTTCATCCTCTTCAAGATCTTCTCCTTCTACTTCTTTTTAATCTTCTTTTTCTTCTTGTTGCTCTTGTCATTCTTCTTGTTCTTCTTCTTCTTCTTCTTCTTACTCTTCTTCTTCTTCTTCTTCTTCTTCTTCTTCTTCTTTTTCTTCTTCTACTTTTCCTTCTTCTACTACTTTTTCTACTTTTTCTTCTTCTTCTTCTTCTTCTTCTCTTACTTGTTCTCCTTTTACTCCTTGTTCTTCCCCTTCTTCTTACTCTTCTTCTTCTTCTTCAACTTCTTCTTCTTCTTCTTCTTCAACATCTTTTTGTTCATCTTCTTCTTCTTCTTTTTCTTATTATTATTATTATTATTATTATTATTATTATTATTATTACTATTATTCTCATTCTTCTTCTTCTTCATCATCATCCTCTTCTTCTTCTTTCTTTTCTTCTTCTTCTTCTTATTCTTCCTCTTCTTTTTCTTCTACTTCTACTTCTTCTTCTTCTACTTCTTCTTCTTTTTTTTATTCTTCTACTTCTTCTTCTTATTTTTTTTATTCTTCTTCTTCTTCTTCTTCTTAATCTTCTTCTTCTTCTTCTTTTTCTTCTTTTTCTTCTTCTTCTTCTTCCTCTTCTTCTTCTTCTTCTTCTTTTTATTCTTCCTCGTCTTCTTCTTCTTCTTCTTCTTCTTCCTCTTCTTCTTCTTCTTCTTCTTTTTCTTCTTCTTCTTCTTCCTCTTCTTCTTCTTTTTCTTTTTATTCTTTCTCGTGTTCTTCTTCTTCTTTTTCTTCTTCTTCTACTTCTTCTCCTTGTTCTTCTTCATCTTCTTCATCTCCTTCTTCTTCCTCTCCTCCTCCTCCTTCTTCTTCCAATTCTTGTTCTTCTTTTTCTTCTTGTTCTTATTCTTCTTCTTCTTCTACTTCATCTTCTTCTTCCATTTCTTCTACTTCTTCTTCCTCTTCTTCTTCTTCTTCTTCTTCTTCTGCTTCCTCTTCTTCTTCTTCTCCTCCTTCTTGTTCTTCTTCTTCTTCTTCTTCTTCTTCTTCTTCTTTTTCCATATTTTGTACGACTACTACTTTTTCTTCTTCTTCTTCTTCTTCTCCCCTTCTTCTTCTTCTTCCTCTTCTTTTTCTTCCTGTTCTTGTTCTTCCACTTCTTCTTCTTCTTCCTCTTCTTCTTCTTCCTTTTCTTGTTGTTGTTCTTCTTCTTCTTCTTCCACTTCTTCCTCTTCCACTTTCTCTTCTCCTTCTTCTTCTTCTTCTTCTCTTTCTTCTTACCCTCCATCTCCTTCTTTTTCTCATTCTTCTCCTTCTCCTCCTTCTTCTTCTTTTTCTTCTTCCTATTCTTTTTTTTCTCCTTGTTCTAATTCTTCTTCTTCATCCTCTTCTTCTTGTTCTTCTTCTTCTACTTCTTATTCTTCTTCTTCTTCTTCTTCTTCTTCTTTGGATTCTTCTTAATCTTTTCTTCTTCTAGTTCTTCTTCTTCTCCTCCTCCTTTTTCTTCTTCTTCTTCTTCTTCTAATACTACTTCTTGTTCTTTTACTTCTTCTTCTTCTTCTTCTTCTTCATCTTCCTCATATTCCCCTTCTTCATCTTCTTCTTCTTCTTATTCTGATTCTTCTTCTTCTTTAACTACTTCTTCCCCTTGTTCTTCATATTCTTCTTCTTCTGCTTCTCCTCCTCCTCCTTCTCCTTCTTCCTCTTCTTCTTCTTCTTGTTCAAGTTCTTCTTCTTCTTTGTCTCCTCCTCTTTCACCTTCTTCTTCTCGTTCTTCTCCATGTTCTACTTTTACTTTTTCTACTTCCAACTCTTCGTTTTCTTCTCCTTCTTCTTCTCTTTCTTCTTCTTTTTCTTCTCCTTCTTCTTCTTCTTCTTCTTCTTATTCTTCTTCTTTTTGTACGACTACAACTTTTTTTCTTCTTCTTCATCTTCTCCCCATTTTTCTCCTTCTTCCTCTTCTTTTTCTTCTTCTCCTTCCTCCTCTTCCGCTTCTTCTTATTCTTCCTCTTCTTCTTATTCTTCCTCTTCTTCTTCTTCTTGTTGTTCTTCTCCTTCTTCTTCTTCTTCTTCATTTTGTTCTCCTTCTTCCTCTTCTTCTTCTTTCGATTTCTCTTCTCCTTCTTCTTCTTCTTCTTCTTCTTCCTCTTCATCTTCTTCTTCTTCTTCTTCTCTTTCTTCTCCCCCTCTATCTCCTTCTTTTTATCATTCTTCTTCTTTTTTCTCCTACTTCTTCTAGTTCTTCCTCTTCTTTTTCTTCTTCCTCGTCTTCTTCTTCTTCTACTATTTCTTATTAATCTTCTTCCTCCTCTTCTTCTTCTTCTTCTTCTACTTCTTCTCCAACTTCTTTTTCTTCTTCAAATTCTTCTCCATTTTCTTCTTCTTCTTCTTCTTCTTCTCCTCCTTTTTCTTCTTCTTCTTCTTCATCTTCTTCTACTTCTTCTTCAAGTACTACTACTTTTCTTCT
>JAIUJO010002494.1:40000-45000 GCA_023846275.1 Vanilla planifolia
AATTTCTTCTTCTTCTTCTTCTTCTCCTTCTCCTCTTACACCTCCTCCTCCTCCACCTCCTCCTCCTTCTCCTTCTTCTTCTTCTTCTTCTACCACAACTCCTTTTTCTTCTCCTTCTTCTTTTACTTCCTCTTCTTTTTCTTCTTCTTCTTCTACTCTTTCTTCTTCTTCTTCTTCCCCTTCTTCTTCTTCTTCTTCTTCCTCTGCCTCTTCTTCTTCTACTTCTTCTTCTTCTTCATCATCATCATCATCATCTTCTTCTTCTTCTACTACTACTACTACTACTTCTTCTTCTTGTTCTCCTTTTTTTTCATCTTCTTCTTCCTCCTCCTCCTCTGCTTCTTCTTCCTCTTCATCATCATCTTCTTCTTCTTCTTCTACTGCATCTTCTACATCTCCTTCTTCTTATTCTTTTTTTTTGCCTTCTTCTCCTTCTTCTTCTACATCTTCTTTTTCTTTTGCCTCTTCTTCTTCTTCCTTTTCATCCTCTTCTTCTTCTTCTTTAACTTTTTTTCTTCTTCTTCTTCTTCTTCATATTCTTCTTTTATCTAACTCATGTTCATCTTTTTCTTCTTCTACTTCTTCTACTTCTTCTTCTTCCTCTACTACTTCTTCTTCTTCCTCTTCTTCTTCCTCTTCTTCTTCCTCATCTTCTTATTATTATTATTCTTCTTCTTCTACTTCATCTCCGTCTTCTTCTTCTTCTTCTTCTTCTTCCTCTTCTTCTTCTTCTTCTACTACTACTTCTTCTACTTCTTCTTCTTCCTCATTTTCATCTTCTTCTTGTTGTTCTTTTTCTTCTTTATCATCTTCCTCTTCTTCTTCATCTTCTTCAGCTTCTTCATCTCCTTGTTCTTCTTCTTCTTCTTCTTCTTCTTCTTCTTCTTCTTCTACTTCTTCTTCTTCTTCTTTCTCTTCTTAGTCAACTTATTCTTCCTCCTCCACTTCTTTTTTTTTACTTCTTCTTCTTCGTCTACTTCTTCTTCTTCAACGTGTTTTTCCCCTCTTCCTCTTCTTTTTTTTCTTCTCCTTCTTCTCCTTGTTCTCCCACTTCTTCTTCCTCTTCTTCCTTTCATTCATCTTATTCTTATTTTTGTTCTTCTTTTTCTTCTTCCTTTTCTTCTTCTTCTTCTTCATCTTCATCATCTTCTTCTTCTTTTTTGTCCTCTTCTTTTTCTTCTTCTTCCTACTCTACTTTTTTTTCTACTTCATCTACTTCTCCTTATTCATCTTCTTCCCCTTTTTGTTCCTCTACCTCTTCTTCTTCTTCTTCTTCTTCTTATTCTTCTTCTGACTTTTCTTCTCCTTGTCATCTTTCTTCTTCATTTTCTTATTCTTCTTCTTCTTATTATTATTATTGTTCTTCTTCTTCTTCATCTTCGTCTTCTTCTTCCTCGTCCTCTTCTCCATCTTCTTCTTCTTCTTCTTCTTCTTCTTCTTCCTCTTCTCCTTCTTCTTCTTTTCCTTCTTCCTCTTTTTTCTCTTCTTCTTCTTCTCCCTATTTTTCACCTTCTTCTTCTCCCTATTTTTCACCTTCTTCTTCTTCTTCTTCTTTTTCTTCTTCCATTTATTCTTCTTTGTCTTCGTCTCCTTCTTCTTCTTCTTCTTCTTCTTCATCTACTTCTTCTTCTTCTTCTTCTTCTTCACCTCCTCCTTCTCCTTCTTCTTCTTGCTCTTCTACTTATTCTTCTTTCTCTTCTTCATCCTCTTCTTTTTCTTCTACTTCTTCCTCTTCTTCATGTTCTTCTTCTTCTTCTTTTTCCTCCTCTTCCTCTCCTTCTTCTTCTTCTTCTTCTTTTTCACCTTCTTCTTCTCCTTCTTCTTCTTCGTCTTCTTCTTCTTCTTCTTCTTCTTCCTCCTCCTCCTCCTCCTCCTTCTCCTCCTCCTCCTCTTCTTCTTCTTCTTCTTTTTCACCTTCTTCTTCTCCTTCTTCTTCTACATCATCATCTTCTTCTTCTTCTTCTTCTTCCTTTTCTTACTCTTCTTCTTGTTCTTGTTCTTCTTTGTCTTCTTCTTCTTCTTCTTCATCTTCTTCTTTTTTATCTTCTACTTCTTCTTCATCATCATCTTTTCTTCTTCTTCTTCTTCTTCTTCTTATTTTTATTCTTCTTATTCTTCCACCTCCACTTCTTCATCTTCACCTAATTCGTCTCCCTCTTCTCTCTCTCTCTGTTTTTTTTTCTTCCTGTTCTTCTTCTTCTTCTTCTCCTTCTTCTTCTTCTTCTTCTTCTACATCTTCATCTTCTTTGACTTCTTCTTCTTCTATTTCATCAACATATACTTCTTCTACTTCCTCTTTTTGAACTTCTTCTTTTTCTTCTTCTTCCTCTTCTTTTTCTTCTTCTTCCTCTTCTTTTTCTTCTTCTTCTTCTTCTTCTTCTTCTTCTTCTTCTTCTCCTTCTTCTTCCTCTTCTTCTTCTTCTTCTTCTTCTTCTTAATCTTCTGCCCCTCCTCCTCCTCCTCCTCTTTCTTATACTTCTTCTTCTACTACACCTGCTACTTTTTCTTTTTCTTCTTCTTCTTTTACTTCTTTCGCTTCTTCTTCTACTCTTTCTTCTTCTTCCACTTCGCCTACTTCTTCTTCTTCTTCTTCTTTCACTTCTTCTTCTTCTTCTTCTTCTTCTTCTTTTACTTCTTTGTCTTCTTCTTCTTCTTCTTCTTCTTCTTCTTCTTCAACTTCTTCATCTTCTTCTTCATGTTCTTCTTCTTCGTCGTCTTAATCTTCCTTCTCCTCCTCTTTTTCTTCTTGTTCTTCTTCTTGTTCTTCTTCCTCTTCTTCTTCTTCTTCTTCTTCTTCTTCTTCTTCTTCTACTTCTTCTTCTTATTCTTTGCCTTCTTCTCCTTCTTCTTCTTCTTCATCTTCTTCTTGTGCCTCTTCTTTTGCCTCCTCTTCGTCCTCTTCTTCTTCTTTGTCTTTTCATCTACTTTTTCTTCTTCATCTTCCTTTTTTATTTAACTCTTCTTCATTTGTTCTTTTACTTCTTCTTCTTCTTCTTCTTATTCCTCTTCTACTTCATCTTTTTCTTCTTCATCTTCATCTTATTCTTCTTCATCTTCTTCTTCCTCTTCCCCTTCTTCTTCCACCACTACTTATTCTTTTTCTTCTTCTTCTTCTTCTTCTTCTTCTCCATCTACTTCTTCTCCTTCTTCTACACCTCTTCCTTCTTCTTCTCATTCTTCTTTTCTTTTCTTCTTCTTCTACTCCTTCTTCTTCTTCTTCTTTATCTTCTTCTTCTTCTTCTACTGCTACTTCTTCATCTTCTTCTTCTAGTTCTTCTTCTTTTTCTTCATCTCTTTCTTCTTCTCTTTCTTCTTCTTTTTCTCCTTCTCCCACTCCCCCTTTCCTTTTTCTTCTTCTTCTACTTCTTCTTCTTTTCTTCTTCTTCTTCTTCTTCTACTATTACTTTTACTTCTTCTCCTTCATGTAGTTCTTCTTCTTCTGCTTCTTCATCTTTGTCTTTTTCTTCTTCTTCACCTTCTTCACCTTCTTCTTCATCATCATGTTCTTCTTCTTCTTCATCTTCTTCTTCTTCCTCTTCTACTTCCTCTTTTTCCTCTTTTTTTTCTTCTTCTTCTTCTTAATTTTCTACTTCTTCTTCTTCTTCTTCTCCTTCTTCTACTTCTTCTACTTCTGCATCCTCTTGTTCTTCTTATACTTCTTCTTCTTCCTTTCCCTCTTCTTCTTCTTCTTCCTTTTGTTTCCACTTCTTTTTCTTCTACTACTACTACTTCTTCTTCTTCTTCTTCTTCTTCTTCCTCTTCTTTGTCTACGTCTTCGTCCTCCTACACTTCTTTTTCTACTTCTCCTTCTTCTTCTCCTTCTTCTTCTTCTTTTTCTTCTTCTTCTCTTTCCTCTTTTTTTCCTCTTCTTCTTCTTCTTCTTCTTCTTCTTCTCCTCCTCCTCCTACTTCTTCTCCCTCTTCTTCTTCTTCTTTTTTTCTTCTTCTTATTCTTCTTCTTCTTCTTCATCTTCATCTTCTTCTTCTCCTTCTTCCTTTTCTTCTTCTTCTTTATCAACTTCTTTTTCCTCTTCTTCTTTGTTTTCTGTATGTTCTTCTTCTTCTTCTAGCTTTTCCTCTTCTTCTTCTTCTTCCTCCTCTACTTCTTCTTTTACTTCTTCTTCTTCATCATCTTCTTCTTCTTCTTATTCTTATACTTCTACTGCTACTTCTTCTCCTTCTTGTCCTTCTTCATGTTCATCTTCTTCTTCGCCGTCTTCTTTCTTTTCTTCTTCTTCTTCTTCTTCTTCCTTTCCTTCTTCTTGTTCTTCTTCTTCCTCTTCACCCCTTTTTCTTCTTCTTCTTCTTTTTCTTCTTCTACTTCTACTTCTTCCTCTTCTTCCTCCTCTTCATTTGTTCCCCTTCCTCTTCCTCTTCCTCTTCTTCTTCCTTTTCTTCTTCTACTTCTTCTTCTTCTTCTTCTACTACTACATCTTCTTCATCTACATCTTCTTCTTCTTCTCATTCTTCCTTTTCTTATTCTTCTGCTTCTACTTCATCTTCTTCTTCTTCTTCTTCTTCTTCCTCTTCTTCTTCTTCTTCTTCTTCCCCTTACCCTTCTACTCTTTCTTCTTCTTCTTCTTCTTCTTCTTCTTCTTCTTCTTCTTCATCTTATTCTTCTTCTTCTTCTTCTTCTTCCTCTTCTTCTTCTTCCTCTTCTACTTCTTCTTCTTTGCCTTCTTCCTCCTCTTCTTTTTCTTCTTCTTCATCCTCTTCTTCCTCTTCTTCTTCTTCTTACTTCTTCATCTTCATCAACTTCTTTTTATTCTTCTTCTTCTTCTTCTTCCTCTTTTGTTTCTTTTTCTTCTTCTTCTTCTTCTTCTTCTTCCTCTTTTCTTTCTACTTCTTCTCCACTTCTTCTTCTATTTCTTTTTCTTCAACTTCTTCTTTTTATTCAACTTTTTCTTGTTCTTCTTCCTTTTCTTTTCTCTTCTTCTTCTTCTTCTTCTTCTTCTACTACTACTACTACAACAACAACTTCTTCTTCTTTTTATACTACTT
>JAIUJO010002494.1:60000-62500 GCA_023846275.1 Vanilla planifolia
CTCCTCTTACTTTTCTTCTTCTTCTTCTCCTTCTACTCCTACATCTTCTCCTTCCTCTCCTTGTTCTTCTACTTCTTCTTCTTCCTCTTCTACCTCTTCTTCTTCATCTTCTTCTTCTTTTCTTCTTCTTCTTCAACATATTTTTCTTCTTCTTCTTCTTCTTCCTCTTCTTCGTCCTCTTCGTCCACTTCTTCCTCTTCTTCTTCTTCTACTTCTTCCTCTACTTCTTCTTCTTCTTCTTATTTTTCTTCTTCTTTTTCTTCTTCTTCCTCTTCTTCTTCTTCTTCTTCTTCTTCTTCCTCTTCTTCCTCATCATCTTCTTCTTCTTCTTCTTCTTCTTCTTCTTATTCTACTTCTACTTCTTGTACTTCTTCTCCTTCTACTTCTTCTTCTTCTTCTACTCCTCCTTTGTTTTCCAATTCTTCTTCTTCTTCATCTTCTTCTTCCAATTCTTCTTCATCTTCTTCATCTTCTTTGTCTTCTTGTTCTTGTTCTTATTCTTGTTCTTCTTGTTCTTCTTTTTTTTCTACTTCTTTTCTCTCTACTTTTTCTTCTATTTCGTTTTCTTCTTCTTCTTCTAATTCATCTTCTTCAAATTCTTCTTCCTCTTTTTTTTTCTCTTCTTTTTCTTCTTCTTCTTCATTTTCTTCTTCCTCTTCTTCTTCTTGTTCTTCTTCCTCTTGTTTTTCTTCTTCTTCCTCCTCTTCTTTTTGTTCTTCTTCTTTGTCATGTTCTTCTTCTTCCTCCTCCACCTCTTCTTCTTCTTCTGCTTCTTCTTCTTCTTCTTGTTCTTCTTCTTCTTCTTCTTCTTCTTCTTCTTCTTCTTCTTCTTGTCCTTCGTCTCCTCCTTCTTCTTCTCGTTCTTCTTCTTTTTTTCTTTTTCTTTTTCTACATCTTCTTCTTCTTCTTCTACTACTACTACGACTACTACTTCATCATCTTCATCTTCTTCTTCTGCTCTTTCTCCTTCTTCTTCTTCTTCTCTTTCTTCTTCGCCTTCTCCTTCTCTTTCTTCTTCTTCTTTTTCTTATTCTACTTCTCCTCCTCTGCCTCCTCCTCCTCCTGCTCCACCTCCTTCTTCTTCCTCTACTACTACTGCTACTTTTTCTTTTTTTTCTTCTTCTACTTCTTGTTCTTCTACTTCCTCTTCTTCTTCTTCTTCTGCACTTTCTTCTTCTTCTTCTTCTACTTCTTCTTCCTCCTCCTCACCTTCTACTTCTTCTTCTTCTTCAACTTCTTCTCCGTCTTCTTCTTCTTCCTCTTCTTCTTCTTCATCTTCTTCGAATTCTTCTACTTCTTCTCCTTCTTCTTCTTCCTTTTCTTCTTCTTCTTCTACTTCCTGTTCCTCATCTTCTTCTTCTTCTTCTTCTGCTTCTACTTCTTGTACTGCTTCTACTTCTCATTCTTCTCCTCCTCCTTCTCCTTCTTCCTTTTCCTCTTCTTCTTCTTCTTCATCATCATCTTCTTTTTCCTCTTCTTCTTCATCTTCTTCATCATCATCATCATCATCTTCTTCTTCTTCTTCTTCTTCTTCTAATCCTTCTTCTTCTTCTTCTTCCTATAGTTTTTCTACATCTTCCTTCTACACTTCTTCAATTTCGTCTTCTTCTTTTTCTTCTTCTTCATCTCCTTTTTCCGCTTGTTTTTTCAGCTTCTTCTTCTTCTTCTTTTTCCACTTCTTCTTTTTCTTCTTCCACTTCTTCTTCTTTGTCTTGTTCTTCTTCATCTTCTTCTCCTTCTTCTTCATCTTCTTCTTCCTCTTCTACTTCTTCTTCTTCTTCTTCTTCTTCCCCTTCTTCTTCTTCTTCTTGTTCTTCTCCTCCTCCTCCTCCTCCTCCTCCTCCTTGTCCTTCTTCTCCTCTTTCTTCTTCTCATTCTTCTTTTTTTCTTTTTCCTCTTCTTCATCTTCTTCTTCTTCTTCTCCTCCCCCTCCACATCCTCCTCCTCCTCCTTCTTCTTCTTCTTCTTCTTCTGTTCTTTCTACTTCTTCTTCTTTCCCTTCTTCTTCTTCTTCTTCCTCTTCATCTTCTTCTTCTTCTTCTTCTTCTTCTTCTTCTTCTTTTTCTTCTTCTTCTACTTCCTTTCTTCTATATCTTCATCTTCCTCTTCTTCTTCTTCTTTGTCTTCTTCTTCATCTTCTTCTTCTTCCTCTTCTTTCTCTAAATCTTTTTCACCTCCACTTCTTCTTTTGCTTCTTCTTCTTCTACTACTTCTTCTTCTTCTTCCTCCTCTTTTTCCCTCTTCTTCTTCTCCTCCTCCCCCTTCTTCTTCTTCTTCTTCTTCTTCCTCTTCCTTTTCTTATTCTTCCATTTATTCTTCGTTTTCCTCTTCTTCTTCATCTTTTACAAATTCTTCTTCTTCCACTTCTTCTTTTTCCTCTTCCTGTTCTGCTTCTCCTTTTTCTGTTTCTTCCTCTTCTTGTTCCTCTAATTCTTCTTCTTCTTCTTATTCTTCATTTTCTTCCTCTTCCTCTTCTTCTTCTTCCTATTCTTCTTCTTCT
>JAIUJO010002494.1:67500-70451 GCA_023846275.1 Vanilla planifolia
CTTCTTCTTCTTCTTCATCTTCTTCTTCTTCTTCATCTTCCTCTTCTTCTTCATCTTCTTCATCTTCTTCTTCTACTTCTTCTTCTTCTTCTTCTTCTTCCTCTTCTTTGTCTACTTCTTCTTCCTACTCAATTTGTTCTTCTACTTCTCCTTCTTCTTCTTGTTTTTCTTCTTCCTCTTCTTCTTTTCCTCCATCATCCTTTTGTTTTTCCTCTTCTTCTTCTTCTTCTTCTTCTTCTTCTTCTTCTCCTCCTCCTCCTCCTTCCTCTCCTTCTTCTCCTTCTTCTTTTTCTTCTTTTTCTGCTTCTTCTTCCTCTTCTTGTACTTCTTCTGCTTCTTCTTCTTCTTATTCTTCCTCCTCTTCTTCCTCTCCTTCTTCTTGTTCTTATTCTTTTTCTATTACAACTTCCCCTTTTTCTTCTTCTTCTTCTTCTTCTTCTTCCTTTCCTTCTTCCTGTTCTTCTTCTTCCTTTTCTTCCCCTTCTTCTTCTTCTTCTTCTTCTAATTTCTCTTCTTCTTCCACTTCTTCTTCTACTTCTTCTTCTTCTTGCTCTTCTTCCTCCTCTTCTTTTGTTCCCCTTCCACTTCTTCTTCTTCCTATTCTTCTTCTAATTCATCTTCATCTTCTTCTTCTTCTTCCATTTCTTCTACTTCTTCAGCTTCAATATCCTCATATGCTTCTTATTCTTCCTTTTCTTCTTCTTTTTCAACATCTACTTCTTCTTCTTCTTCTTCGTATTCTTCATGCTCTTAATTTTCTCCTTCTTCTTCTTCTTCTTCTCCTTCTTATTCTTCTTCTTTCGTTTAATCTTCTTCTCCTTCTTCTTCTTCTTCTTGTTCTTCTTTTTCTTCCTCTTCTTCTACTTCTTCTAGTTCTTCTACTTCTTCCACTTCTTCTTCTTCTTCTTCTTCTTCTTCTTCTTCTTTTATCTTCTTCTTCTTCTTCTTCTTCTTCTTCTTCTTCTTCTTTTTTCTTCTTCCACTTCTTCTTCTTCTTCTTCTTCGTATTCTTCTTCTTCTCCTTCTTCTCCTTCTTCTCCTTCCTCTTGTCATTCTGCTTCTTCTTCTTCTTCTTCTTCTTCTTCTTCTCCTCCTCCTCCTCCTCCTCTTTCTCAGTCTTCTCATGCTTCTTTTTCTTCTTCTTCTACTTCTTCCTTATCTTCTTCATCTTCTTTTTCTTCTTGTTCTTCCTCTTCTTCCTACTCTTCTTCTTCTTCTTCTTCTTCATCTTCTTCTTCTTCCTCTTCCTCTTCTTCTTCTTCTTCTTCTTCATCTTCATCATCATCATCTTCTTCTTCTTCTTCTTCTTCTCCTTCTCCTTCTTCAACTTCTTCCTTTTCTTTCTCTTCTTCTTGTTCTTCTTCTTCTTCTTCTTCATCTTCTTCTTCTTCGTCTTACTCATCTTCATCATTATCAACTTTTTCTTCTTCTTCTTCTTCTTCTTCTTCTTCTTCTTATTTTTCCTCTTGTTATTCTTCTTCTTCTTCCACCTCCACTTCTTCTTCTACTTCTTCTTCATATTCTCCTTATTCTTCACCTTCTGCTCTCTCTTGTTCTTCTTCTTCTTCTTCTTCTTCTTCTTATTTTTCATCTTCTTCTTCTTCTTCTACTTTTTCCCCTTCTTCTTCTTCTTTTTCTTCTTCTTCTTCTTCTTCTTATTCCTCTTCAACATCTTCTTCTTCTACTTCATTATCTTCTACTTCTTCTTCTTCATCTTCTTCTTTATTTACCAGTTCTTCTTCTTGTTCTTCTTCTATTTCTTCTTCTTCTACTTTTTCTTATTCTTCTTCTTCCTCTTCCTCTTCTTCTTCTTCCTTTTCCTCTTCCTCTTCTTCTTCTTCTACTAATTGTCATTCTTCTTCTTCTTCCTGTTCCAACCCTTTCTCTTCTTCTTCTTCTTTTTCTTGTTCTTCCCCTTTTTCCCCTCCTTTTTCTTCTTCTTCTCCTTCTTTTTCTTCTTCTTCCTAATTTTCTACTTCTTGTTCTTCTCCTTCTTCTTCTTCTACTTCTTCTTCTACTTTTTCTTCTTCTTCTCCTTGTTCTTCTTCTTTTCTTCTTCTAATCTTCTTCTTCTTCTTCTACTTCTTCCTCTTCTTCTTCTTCTTCTTCTTCTTCTTCTTTCTTCTCTTTGCCTCCCACTTTTTTTCTTCTTCGTCTTTTTTTCTTCTTCTTCCTCTTCTTCTTCTTCTTCTTCAACTTACTCTTCTTCTGCTTCTTCTTATCATCTTCTTGTTCTTCTTCTTCCTTCTTCTTCCTCTTCTTCTTCTTCTCCATCTTCTTCTTCTTCTTCTTCTCCTTCTACTTCTTCTTCTTTTTCTTCTCCTTCTTCTTCTCCTTCCTCTTCTTCTTCTCCTTCTTCTTCTTCTTCTTCTTCTTCTCCTTCTTCTTCTTCTTCTCCTTCTTCTTCTTCTTCTCTTCTTCTTCTCTTCTTCTTCTTCTTCTTCTCTTCTTCTTCTCTTCTTCTTCTTCTTCTTCTCTTCTCTTCTTCTTCTTCTTCTTTCTCCTTCTTCTTCTTCTTCTTCTTCTTCTCCTTCTTCTTCTTCTTCTTCTTCTTCTTCTCTTCTTCTTCTTCTTCTTCTTCTTCCTTCTTCTTCTTCTTCTTCTTCTTCTTCTTCTTCTCCTTCTTCTTCTTCTTCTTCTTCTTCTTCTTCTCTTCTTCTTCTTCTTCTTCTTCTCCTTCTTCTTCTTCTTCTTCTTCTCCTTCTTCTTCTTCTTCTTCTTTTTCTCCTTCTTCTACTTCTTCTTTCCTTCTTCTTCTTCTTCTTCTTCTTCTTCTTCTACTCCTTCTTCTCCTTCTTCTTCTCCTTCTTCTTGTTCTTCTTCTTCTTCTTCTTCTTCTTCTTGCTCTTCTTCTTCTTCTTCTTCTTCTTCTTTTCTCCTACCTCTTCTTCTTCTTCTTCTTCTTCTTCTTCTAATTCTTCCTTATCTTCTTCATCTTTTCTTCTTCTTGT
>JAIUJO010002933.1:2500-12500 GCA_023846275.1 Vanilla planifolia
AAAAAGAAGTAGAAGAATAGGTAGGGGAAGAAGATGATGAAGTATAACAAGAAGAAGAAGATGAAAGGAAGAAGAAGAAGAAAAACAAGAAGATGAAGATGAAGAAGAAGAAGTAGAAGAAGGATGAGGAAGATGAGGAAGAAGAGCAAGAAGAAGACAAAAATGGTGAAGAAGAATAAGAGGAAGAGGATGAAGAAGAAGAAGAAGAAGAGGAAGAAGAAAAAGAAGAAGAAGTAGAAAAAGAAGAAGATGAGGAAGAAGAGGAAGAAGAAGAGGAAGAAGAAGTTGAAGAAGAAGGAGAGGAAAAAGTGGAAGAATAAGGGGAAGAAGAAGAAGAAAAGAAGAAGTAAAGGAAGAAGAAGAAGAAAAGCAAGAAAAAGAAGAGGAAAAAGAAAAAGTGGAAGAAGAGAAACAAGAAGGAAAAGAAGAAGCGGAGGAATAACATGAAGAAGAAGGTGAGGAAAATGAAGAAGAAGAAGGAGAAGAGGACAAAGAAGAGGAGGAGGAAGAAGAAGAAGAAGCAGAAGAAAACGAAGAATTTGATCAGGAAGAAAAGGAAGAACATGAGGAAGAAGAACAAGAGCAACTAATGGAAGAAGAAGAGAAAGAAGTGGAGGAATAGTAGGAAGAAAAACAAGTAGAAGAAGAGAAAGAAGAAGAGGAAGAAGAAAAAGAAGAAGATGAAATGGAAGAAGGGAAAGAACCAGAGCAAAAAGAAGAAGAGGTAAAAGAGGAAGAAGAAAAGAAAGAAGAAGGAAAGAAAGCAAAAGAAGAAGAAGAAAAAGAAGACAAAAAAGTAGAAAAAGAAGAGGAAGAGACAAGAAGAGGAAGAGAAACAAGATGAAAAAGTGCTTGAAGAAGAGGAACAAGAGGAACAAGAGGTAGAATAAGCAGAAGAAGAAGTAGAAAAAGATGGTGAAGAAGAAGAAAAAGAAGAAAAAGATGGTGAAGGAGTTCAATAAGACAAAGCAGAAGACAAAGAAGAAGAGGAGGAGGAAGAAGAAGAAGAAGGAGTTAAAGAAAAGGAAGAAGAAGAAGAGGAAGATGAAGCACAATAGGAAAAAGAAGAAGAAGAAGAGGAAGAAGGAGAAGAGGAAGAAGAAGTTGAAAAGGAAGAGGAAGAGGAAGAAAAGGAAGAAGTGGAAGTAGAAGAAGAAGAAAAAAAACAGAAGAAGAAGAAGAAAAGTAACTAAAAGAAGAAGAAGAAGAAGAAGAAGAAGAAGAAGAAGAATGAGCATAAGAAGAAGAATGAGCATGAGAAGAACTAGAAGTAGAAGGAAAAGAAGAAGAAGAAGCATAAGAAGGAGAAGAAGAACAAGAAGAAGAAGAAGAGCGAGAAGATGAAAAAAAGAATGAGAAGCGAAAGAAGAAGAAGAATAACAGGAAGAAAAAAATAAAGAAGTAAAAGAAGTAGAAGAAGAGGAAGAAGAAGAAAAGAAAAAAGAAGTAGAAGAACAAGAAAGGTAAGAAGAAGAAGAAGAAGAAGAAGAAGAAGAAAAAGAAGAAGAACAACAAGAAAAAGAAGAAGAAGAAGAGGAAGAAGAAGAAGAAGAAGAAGGAGAAGAAGAAGAAGAATAGGAAGAAAAAGAAGAAAATAAAGAAGTAGAAGTAGAAGTAAACCTAAAACAAGAGGAAGAAGAAGAGGAAAAGTAGAAGACAGAGAAGAAGAAGATGATGATGAAGAAGGTCTAGAAAAGAAGGAAAAGAAGAAGAAGGAGAAGAAGAAGAAGAAGAAAGATGAAGAAGAAGTAGAGGAAGAAGAAAAAGAAGATGGTGGAGAAGATGAATAAGTAGTAGTAGTAGCAGTAGTAGAAGAAGAAGAAGAAGAAGAAGAAGTAGAAGAAGAAGAAGAATTTGTAGTAATTGTAGAAGGAGAAGATGATGATGAAGGAGAGGAAGAAGAAGAAGAAAAAGAAAAAGAAGAAGGAGGAGGAGGAGGAGGAGAAGAAGAAGAAGAAGAAGAAGAAGAAGATTAAGATAAAGATGAAGAAGATGAAAAAGAACAAAAAGAAGTAGAAGAAAAAGTAGAATAAGAAAAAGAAGAAGAAGAAGCAGAAGAAGAGGAGGAAGAAGAAGAAGAACAAGAAGAAGATGGAGAAGAAGAAGAATAAGATGAAAAAGAAGAGGAAGAAGAAGAAGAAAAAGAAGAAGATGATGAAGTAGAAGAAGAAGACAAAAAAAGAAGAAGATGAAGAAGGGAAAGAAGAAGAAGAAGAAGAAGTAGAAGAATAAGAAGATGGAGAAGTGGAAGAAGAAGGATGAGATTGATGAGGAACAAGAGGATGAACAACAAGACGAAAAAGTGGAAGAAGAAGAAGAAGAAGAAGAGGAAGGGGAAGAGAAAGAAGAAGTGGAAGAAGAAGGAGAGGAGGAAGAGGAAGAAGAATTTGAAGAAGAAGAAGAAATGAAGAAGAAGAGGAAGAAGAAGAAGAGCAAGAAAAAGAAGAGGAAGAAGAAGAAAAAGAAGAAGTAGAAGTAGAAGAAGAAGAAGGAGATGAAGAAGAAGTGGAAGAAGAAGAAGAGGAGGAAGAAGAACAAGAATAGAAGGAAAAAGAGGAAGAAGAAGAAGAAGAAGAAGATGAAAAAGAACAAAAGGAAGACGAAGAAGAAAAAGATGTAAAATAATAATAAGAAGAAGATGAAGAAGAAGTTGAAGAGGAAGAGGAAGAAGAAGTAGAAGAAGATGTACTAGAAGAAAAAGAAGAGGAAGAAGATGAACAAGATGATGATGATGTTGATGACGAAGAAGACAAAGAAGAAGAAAAAGAAGAAGAAGAACAAAAAGAAGAAAATGAAGAAGAAAAAGAAGAAGGAGATGAAGAAAAAGCAAAAGAAGAAGAAGAAGAAGAAGAAGAAGAGGAAGGTGATAACGATGATGAGGAAAGACAGCAAGAAGAATAAGGGGAAAAAAGGGAAGAAGAAGAAGAAGGAGAAGAAAAGAAGAAGGAGAAAATGAAGAAGAAGAAGAAGAAGAAGAAAAAGAATAAGAAGTGCAAGAAAAAGAAGACAAAGAAGAAGAAGGTGAAGAAAAAGAAGTTGAAGAAGAAGAAGAAGAAGAAGAACAATAAGTAGAATAATAATAAGAAGAAGAAGAGGAAGTAGAAGAAGAGGAAGAAGAAGAAGCTGTAGTAAGAGAAGAAGAGGGAGAGAAGAAGAAGAGGAAGAAGAGGAACAAAAGGAAGAAGAAAAAGAAGAAGAAGAAGAAAATGAAGAGGAAGAAGAACAAGGAGAAGAAGTAGTAGTAGTAGAAGATGGAGAAGAAAAAATAAGAAGAAGAAAAAGAACAAGAAGAAGAATAAGAAGAAGCAAAAGATGAAGAATTAGAAAAAGAAGAATAAGAAGGGGAAGAGGAAGGAGAAGAAGAAGTAGAGGAAGAAGAACTTGAAGAAGAAGAAGAAGAAGTATAAGAAGAAGAAGTAAAAGAAGAATAAGAAGACAAAGATGAAGTTGAAAAAAGATGAACAAGAAGAAGAAAAGAAAAAGAAGTAATAGAAGAAGAAGAAGAAGAAGAAGAACAAGAAGAGGAAGAAGAATAGGAAGAAGAAGAAGAATAAGTAGAAGATGAAGTTAAAGAAGAAGAAGAAAAAGAAGAAGAAGAAGATGATGATGATGATGTAGAAGAAGAAGAAGTAGAAGAAGAAGAAGAAGAAGAAAAAGAAGGAAAGGAAGAAGAAGAAAAAGATGTAAAATAATAAAAAGAAGTAGATGAATAAGAAGATGAAGAAGAAGATGAAGAAGAAGAAGAAGAAGAAGTAGAAGAATAAGATGATGATGATGATGATGAAGAACAAGACAAATAAGAAGAAGAAGAACAAAAAGAAGAAAATGAAGAAGAAGAAGAAAAAGTAGTAGTAGTAGTAGAAGAAGAAGAAGAAGAGGAAGAAGAGGAATTAGAAGAAGAAGATGAAGAAGAGGTAAAAGACGAAGATGATAACGATGATGAGGAAAGAGAGGAAGATGAATAAGAGGAAAAAAGAGAAGATGAAGAAGAAGAAGAAGGAAAGAAGAAGAAGAAGAAAATGAAGAAGAAGAAGAAGAAGAAGAAGAAAAAGATGAAGATAAGTAAGAAAAAGAAGCGAAAGAAGAAGAAGGTGAAGAAGAAGAAGGTGAAGAAGAAGTAGAAGAAGAAGAACAAGAAGAAGAAGAAGAAGAAGAATAAGAAGAAGAAGAAGAAGAGGAAGAAGAAGAAGAGGAAGAAGAAGAAGCAGAAGAAGGAGAAGAGGAGGAGGAGAAGAAGAAGAGGAAGAAGAGGAACAAATCGAAGAAGAAATAGAAGAAAAAGAAGAAAATGAAGAAGAAGAAGAACAAGGAGAAGAAGTAGAAGTAGTAATAGAAGAAGAAGAAGGAAAAAGAAGAAGAAGAAAAAGAAGAAGGAGAAGAAGAAAAGAAGAAGCAAAAGATGAAGAATTAGAAAAAGAAGAATAAAAAGTGGAAAAGGAAGAAAAAGAAGCAGTGGAAGGAGAAGAAGAAGAAGAAGAAGAAGAAGAAGAACAAGAAGAAGAAGCAGTAGAAGAAGAAAAAGAAATAGAAGAATTATGAGATGAAGAAGAGCAACAATAATTGAAAGAAGAAGTAGAAAAAGAAGATGAAGAAGAAGAACAAGAAAAAGAAGTAAAAGAAGAAGAAGAAGAAGAAGAAGAAGAAGTGGAAGAAGAATAGGAAGAAGAAGAAGAAGAAGAAGAATAAGTAGAAGATGAATTTGAAGAAGAAGAAGAAAAAGATAAAGAAGAAGATGATGATGACGTAGAAGAAGAAGCAGTTGTAGAAGAAGAAGTAGTAGTAGTAGAAGAAGTAGTAGAAGAAGAAGAAGATGAAGAAGAAGAAGAAGAAGAAGAAGATGATGATGAAAAAGAAGAAGGCGAGGAAGAAGGAGAACATGAAGAACAAAATAAAAGAAGAAGAGGAAGAAGACGAAGAAGAAGAGGAAGAAGAGGAAGAGCAAGATATGGAAAAAGAAGAGGAAGACGACGAAGAAGAAAAACAACAAGAAGAAAAAGAAGAACAAAAAGATGCAGTAGAATTCTAAGAAGAAGTGGAAAAAGAAGAGGAGGAAAAAGAAGAAGAAGAGGAAGAAGAGGAACTTGAGGTGGGAGAAAAAGAAGTAGGAAAAGAAGAAATAGAAGAAGAAAAAGAAGAACAAGAAAAGGACGAAGAACAAGTTGAACATGTAGAAGATAAAGAAAAAGAAGAAGAAGAAGAAGAGGTAAAATAAAAAGAAGAAGAGGAAAAAGATTGAGAAGAAGAAGAAGAACAATAAGAAAGAAGAAGAAGAAGAAAAAGTAGAAGCAGAAGAGGAAGAAGGAGCAAATCAAGAAGAAGAAGAAATAAGAGAAGAAGATGAATAGGAGAAAGTGCAAGAAGAAGAGAAAGAAGAAGAAGAAAAAGAAGAGGAACGAGAGGAGGAAGAAGTGGAAGAAGAAAAGAAGAAAAAGAAGAAGAGGAATAAGAAGAAGTTGAATAAATAGTTAAAGATCAAAAAGTAGAAGAAGAAGAAGAAGACGAAGAAATTCATAAAGAAGAAGAAGAGGAATAAAAAGAAGAACAAGAAGAAGAAAATTAAGAAGAAGAATTAGATGAATAAGAAGTAGAACTAGAAGAACAAAGAGAAGAAGAAGAAGAAGAAGAAGTAGAAAAAAAAGTTGAAGAAGTAGAAGAAGACATAGTAGAAGTAGTAAAAGATGATGTTGAAGAATAAGAAGTAGAAGAAAGAAGAAGAGAAAGAAGGAGAAGAGGAAGAAAAATAAGAGGATGGAGAAGAAGAGGAAGAACAGGAAAAAAATGGAAGAAGAAGAAGAAATAGAAGAAATAGAAGAGGAAGAAGAAGAAGAAGAAGAAGAAGGAGGGGAAGAAAAAGAAGAGGAGAAGAAGATGAATAGGAAGAAAAAATAGAAGAGGAAGAAGAAGAAGTAGAAGAAGAATAACAACAAGAAGAGGAAGACGAAGAAGAGGAAAATTAACAACAATAGGAAGAAGAGCAAGAAGAAGTAGAAAAAGAAGAAGAAGAAGAAGCAAAATAAGAAGAAGAATAAGAAGAAGAGGAAGTAGAAGACGGAGGAAAAGAAGAAGAAGGTGAAGAAGAAAAAGTGGAAGAAGAACAAGAAGTGGAAGAAGAAGAAGAAGAAGAAGTAGAAGAAGAAAAAGAAAAGGAAGAAGAAGAACAAGAAGTGGAAGAAGAAGATGATGAATTAAAGGAGGAGGAAGAAGAAGAATTAAAAGAAGAAGAAGAAAAAAAGAGAAACAAGATGATGCAGAAGAGTAAGAAGTGTTATTGTAAGTTGAAGAAGATCAAGAACGACAAGAAGAACAAGAAGTAGTAGTAGTAGAAGAAGAAGAAGAAGTAGTAGTAGTAGTAGTAGTAGAAGAAGAAGAAGAAGAAGAAGAAGAAGAAGAAGAAGTTGAAGAAGTAGAAGTTGTACAAGAAGTAGTAGTAGAAGAAGAACAAGAAAAATAAGAAGAAGATAAAGAAGAAGAGGAAGAAGAAGTGGAAGAAGAAGAAGAAGTAATAAAAGAAGACGAAGAAGAAGTAGATGAAGAAGGAGGAGAGGGTGAAGAAAAAGAAAAAGAAAAAAAAAGAACAAGAAGAGGAAGAAGAAGAAGAAGAAGATGAAGAAGAGAAGAATATGAAGAAGACGATGAAAAAGAAGAATAGAAGAAGAAGAAGAAGAAGAAGAAGAAGAAGAAGAAGAGGAAGAGGAAGAAGAAGAAGAAGAAGATGAAGAAGAGGTAAAAGAGGAAGATCATAACGATGATGAGGAAAGAGAGAAAGAAGATGAAGAAAAAAGATGAAGAAGAAGAGGAAGAAGAAGAAGGAATGAAGGAGTATAGGAAGAAGAAGAAGAAAAGGTAGAAGAAGAAGAGGAAGAGAAAGAAGAGGAAAAAGAAGAAGAAGAAGAAGAAGAGGAAGAGGAAGAAAAAGAAGGAAAAAGGAGAAGTAGTAATAGAATAAGAAGAAGAAGAAAAAAGGAAGAAGAAGAAGAAGAAGTAGAAGAATTACTAGAGGAAGAAGAATGAGAATAAGAAGAAGAAGAAGAAGAAGAAGAAGAAGAATAAGAAGAAAAAGATGATGATGAAGAAGAAGACAAAGAAGAGGAAGAACAGGAAAAACAATATAACGAAAATTAGTGGAGGAAGAAGAAGAAGAAGAAGAAGAAGAAGAAGAGAAAGAGGAAGAAGAATAATTAGAAGAAGAAGATGCAAAAGAGGTAGAAGAAGATGATGATAATGACGGTGAGGAAGTAAAGCAAGAAAAACAAAAAGTAGAAGAAGGAGGAGAAGAAGATGATGATGAAGAAGAAGAAGAACAAGAAGAAGGGGAGGATGAAGAAGAAGAGGAAGAGGAAGAAGAGGAAGAAGAAGAAGAAGAAGAAGAGAAAGAATAAGAGAGAGGAAGAAGCAGAACAAGGGGAAGAAGATGAGGAAGAAGAAGATGAAGAAAAAATGAAGAAGAAGAAGAAGAACATGGAGAAAAAGTAGTCGTAAAAGAAGAAGAAGAAAAAAGAGGAAGAAGAAGAAAAAGAAGAAGGAGAAGAAGAGTAAGAAGAAGAAAAAGAAGAGTTAGCAAGAGAAGAATAAGAAGGGAAAGAAGAAGAAGAACAAGAAGAAGTAGAGGAAGAAGAAGAAGTAGAGGAATTACTAGAAGAAGAAGGAGAAGAAGACGAAGAAGAAGAAGAAGAAAAAGTTGAGAAAGAAGAAGAAGAAGTAGAAGAAGAAGAAGAAGAGGAAGATGAAGAAGAGGAAGAAGAAGAAGAAGAGGAAAAAGAATTAGAAGAAGAAAACGAATGAGAGGAAGGAGACAAAGAAGAAGAGAAAGAAGAAATAGAAGAAGACAGAGAAGAAGAGGAAGAGTAAGTTGAAGAGGAAGAAGAAGGGGAAGAAGAAGAAAAAGAAGAAAAAGAAAAAGATGAAATAGAAGAAAAAGCTGAAGAAGAAGAAGAACAAGAAGAAGAAGAAGAAGAAGAATAAGGAGAAGAAAGAAGAAGAAAAGGAAGAAGATGAAGGGAAAAAAGGATCAGATCAGGAAGAAGAAGAAGAAGATGAAGAAAAGGAAGGACAGGAAGAAGAGAAAGAAGAAGAAAAGGAAGAGGTAGAATAAAAGGAGGAAGAAGGAGAAGAAGAAGAAGAAGAAGAAGAAGAATAATAAGAAGTAGAATGAATAGTATAGATCGAAAAGTTGAAGAAGAAGAAAAAGAAGAAGAAGAAGAGGAAAAAGTAGAGAAAGAAGAAGAAGAGGAGGAAGAAGAAAAAGAAGTAGAAGAAAAAGAAGAAGAAGAAGTAGAAAAAGAAGAAGAAGTAGAAGTAGAAGAAGAAGGCGAAGAAGAAGAAGTCGAAGAAGAAGAAGAAGAAAATGAAGAAGACGAAGAAGAAGAAGAAGATGATGAAGAGGAAAAAGTAGTAGTAGAAGAATAAGAAGAATAAGAAGAAGTAGAGGGAGAAGAAGAACAAGAATATGAAGCAGAAGAAAATGAAGAAGAAGAAGAAGAAGAAGAAGAAGTAAAAGAAGTAAAGGAAGAAGAAGATGAAGATGAAGAAGAAGAAGGAGAAGAAGAAGAAGTAGAAGAAGGAGGAGGAGGAGGAGGAGGAGGAGAAGAAGAAGAAGAAGAAGTAGAAGAAGAATAAAAAGAAGATGAGGAGGAGGAAGAAGAAGAAGAATAAAAAGAAGAATAAAAAGAAGAAGAGGTAGAAGAAAAAGAAGAAGAAGAAGAAATGAAAGAAGAAGAAGAAGTAGACCAAGAAGAAAAGTTGATGAAAGAAGAAGAGGAAGAAGAAGAACAAGATGAAGTTGGAGTAGAAGAAGAAAAGAAGAAAAAGAAGAAGAAGAAGAAGAAAAAGATGAAGAAGAAGAGGAGGAAGAAGAACAAGAAGAAGAAGAGGAAGAAGAAGCATAGGAAGAAGAAGAAGAAGAAGAAGAAGAAGAAGTAGAAAAAGTAGAAGTTGTAGTAGAAGTAGAATAATAATAATAATAATAATAGGAAGAAGAAGAAGAAGAAGAAGAAGAAGAAGAAGATGAAGAAGAAGAAGAAGAAGAAGATGAAGAAGAAGAAGAAGAAGAAGAAAAAGAAGAAAAAGAAGAAGAAGAAAAAGAGAGGAATGACAATAAAAACAATAAGAAGGAAAGAAGAAGAAGAAGAAGAAGATGAAAAGAATAGGATGAAGAAGAAGAAGAAGAAGAAGAAGAAAGAAAAGAAGTAGTAAAATAAGAAAAGGAAGAGAAGAAGAAGAGGAAGAAGAAGAAGAGGAAGAGGAACAAGAAGGCGAAAAGAAGAAGAAGAAGAAGAAGAAAAAGGGGAAGAAGGAGAAGAGGAAGCTGAGGAAGAAGAAGAGGAAGAAGAAGAAGAAGAAGTAGAGGAAGAAGAAGAAGAAGAAGATGATGATGAAGAGGAAGAAGAAGAAGAAGAAGAAGAAGAAGAAGAAGAAGACGAATAAGAGGAAGAAGAGTAGGAAGAACAAAGAGAAGAAGAAGAGAGAATAAGAAGAGAGAAGAATAAGAAGAAGGACATTAGGAAGAAGAGGAAGATGAAGAGTAGGAGGAAGAAGAAGAAGAAGAAGAAGTGCAAGAAGAAGACGAAGAAGAAGAAGAAATAGAAGAAGAAGTAGAGGATGAGGAAGAAGGGGAAGAAGAAGTGGATGAAAAAGAAGAAGAAGAAGAGGAACAAAAGAAAAAGAAGAAGAAAAGGCAGAAGAAGACAAAGAAGAGGAAGTGGAAGAAGAAAAAGGGCAAGAAATGGAATAAGTGGAAGGAGAAGAAAAAGAAGAAAAAGAAGGATGCAAAGAAGAAGAACTAAAAGAAGTAGTAGAAGAAGAAGAATAAGAAGAAGAAGTAGAAGAAGAAGAAGTAAAAGAAGAAGAAGAAGAAGAAAATGAATAAGAAGAAGAAAAAAAGAAGAAGATCAGGAAGAAAAAGAAGTGGAAGAGGAAGAAGAAGAAGGATAAGAAGAAGAAGAGGAAAAAGAAGAAATAAAAGAAGAAGAAGAAGAAAAAAAGAAGAAGAATTAGAAGCAGA